>JAGKTI010008372.1:0-33301 GCA_018397915.1 Birgus latro | reverse complement strand
TCTGTCTGTCTATCTATCCATCTGTCTGTCTATCCCACCTCTTTCCAGTCCCTCCTCTGCTTCTCCGTGGCTTCTCTTCCGTCCTCCATCACTGTCTCCAATTCTGTGATGACCTGAGAGAGAGAGAGAGAGATGGGTAGGTAGGCAGGTTGGTAAGTAGGTAGGTAGGTAGGTGGGGACATAGAGAGAGAGAGAGAGAGAGAGAATGATTTAGTAGGTAGTTGATACATGGATTAAAAATATATTTCATTATTATTATTATTTATTATTATTATTATTATCGCTATTATTATCTCATCATTCTTTTTATCATATATATCATTTTCTAGTATCATCCTCTCTCTCTCTCTCTCTCTCTCTCTCTCTCTCTCTCTCTCTCTCTCTCTCTCTTTCTCTCTCTCTCTCTCTCTCTCTCTCTCTCTCTCTCTCTCTCTCTCTCTCTCTCTCTCTCTCTCTCTCTCTCTCTGACTCACGTGAATAACCTGGTCAGTCTTATTCAGTGCTCCCTTCATCGTTGCTGTCTCCGGGTCGGCCCTCCATAGACTGAGGTACCTGTGAGAGAGAGAGAGGGGGGGGGGGGGCAGTGTATAATCTGGCTTCAGTTATGTACAGAAAAAAAAATAATATTCCGTAGTCATTATATATATATTGAGAGAGAGAGAGAGATTCTATAATTATTACTTAGAGATATGCTTATGTATTTCTGTGTCTATCTATCTATCTATCTATCTGTGTATATCTATCTATTTATACCAGTCAAATTATGTATCTCAATACTAATCTATCTGTAATCTATCTATCTATCTATCCACCTCTATAGTGTTCATCAGGTGTTCACCAAATACTCACCTGTTCATTTCCGGTAC
Organism: Birgus latro; assembly: GCA_018397915.1. Classification (NCBI taxonomy): domain Eukaryota; kingdom Metazoa; phylum Arthropoda; class Malacostraca; order Decapoda; family Coenobitidae; genus Birgus; species Birgus latro. The sequence continues at coordinate 32,435 of JAGKTI010008372.1, read as the reverse complement.
GCTGGTAGGATCAGGTAGGCCGTCACACTTCATCATCCTCTCCCACTGTGACGGAGGGTGACGGGAGGAGTGGTTAGGACAGCTTGGGACGCGTGGGTGGGACGGTAATTAAGACAGAGTGATGGATTGTTGTCATTGGTGTTGGTAATTGGATGATGATGATGATGATGATTGTGGTGGCAGTTGTTGTTGTTATTGTTAGTGTTATTTTTATTGTTATTATTATTATTATTATTATTATTATTATTATTATTATTACTACTACTACTACTACTACTACTACTACTACTACTGCTACCACCATCACTACCACCACCACAAATTCGCCACACACCTCCTCCTGCTCCATAATCCTGCCCCTGGTGAGCGCCATCGTAGTGTCGAGCTGCGCCAGTAACGCCAAAGTCTCTCTCAGCTGCTTCTGTCTTTGCCGTCTCTGCTCCTTGCGTCTCTCCTCGCGTCTCTTGGCCTCCTCTGCCTCTCTCTGCCTCTGTAACTCTAATTCTGCCTCCTCTCTCAGTCTGTGGGGGAGAGAGAGAGAGAGAGCGAGAGGGGGTTGGATTAATGGTGCTCGTTTGTGTGTGTGTGTGTAATTTAGAAAGTTCTGTCATATTTTCTATCATGTATTTCAAGTTATATATAACAAAATGGGGATTCCTTGACTATGCCAGGTTTAACAAGAAGGGACTTAAAGAGTGCATACCCCTGCCAGTGCCAATGGTATTTATTATTTGTCATTTATTTCTGCATTCAAGTCCCAATCCACCTGAAAATCTAACCAGACGAATGCTCTTACGGTCTCACAAAGTTAATTAAGTCTACGGTTTTAGTTTGCCGTTCTTCACAATCTACACCAAGAAAGCACTCAGAGAACGCATACCTCCGCCAACGCCATTGCCATTAAAAAGAATCCGGATCCGTGGAGATAGGATCCCGATCCACCTCAAAATCTAACCGACTCTTCCTTGCCGCTCTGCCTACGTACAGTTGCGGACATATCAAACAGAAACATCCCGTCCACCAGCGAGTTGGCGTAATGCTGTCCACATCTGGTAACACTGACACGTATGCAACTTCACCAGCATTCGTTCGGTCGCTAGGACCAACCGAACGTGGCGATCATTGCCGCTGTGCTTAGCAGGGGCGTATTTAGGATCTTGAAACACTGGGGGCTTAACCCAGCCCAGACATCTTTAGATTTTCACCGGAAAATTTTCAAATTATTTAAGAGTAAAATTAATATAAGATGTGAGACAGTAGTGTGCTCTACCAAAACGTTCCGGTCAGGTGCTTAAGCTAACTTTCACAACATGAAATAAAAATAAAATGAATACAGTCTGAGTTGTGACAAAACTGTGTTAACTCTGTGTCTTGTCCATCCGATACTCTCCTGTTCACCTCTCCAGAAACCCTTTAGGTGTCTCATCTGTCTGTCACACTCCTCATCTCCTCTACTTTCTCCTCCTGTTCTCTTCTCCTCTCTCCTGCCCTGCTCATAAAAAGATGCAATCAGCATACGCTAAGCAACATCTAACCAGATCTCTCATTTTTTTATGTGATGATTTGATCATAAACACATGTTATTTATCAATTTATTTTAAACATAAAAAAAAAGCTATTTGAGATACGGGGCTATTCATAAAACATTTGGGGCTACAGCCTGCAACGCCCAGACCCAACTACCACTGGTGTGTAAACAATGTACTGAAAATAACAACGTTTTGTGAAGATGGCAGTAAAATAATTTCACACCATACGATTACCATAATTTCACACCATGCAGTACATACTCGTATTTTATTCACATGAAATACACAGATTTCATAAGTGTGACTTTGGACAAACATCAACCATACAACATATACCTACGGTCAACATATAAACCAGTATAACATTCCCGCATCTGATAATCACAAAATTACCGTGACTTCCCTCCTCCATGACCGCGAACCTGAAACTAGTAGACCTCTTTAATCGACGCAATTTCATAAGAGGTGGCACCACAGGAGGAAGCCTGGGAGACAAGAGGGAGGTGGGTGAGGAGGGGGGCAATAGTGGTCTGGGTGGTGGGAGGCGGGACTATACAGGGGACGAGTGATGGGGTAGGAGAGAATGGGCTGTGGCAGGAAGCTAGGATGGGATGGATAAATGATACACTGGTGACATGGTGCCAAATCAGTTATAGTTTAACCTTGATTATGGAATTTGATAGCCAGGCCGTTAAACGTTATGCAGACTTTGGCACGTTACACAGTCTGCCAGCATGTTCTGCTGTATTGTCTATAGGGAAGTGGTTGTGTAGATCAGATATTCATTCTTAGATCTCTAGTGGAAAAGTTTCTAGAGAAGAGAAAGAAGTTGTATGCTGCCTTCATGGGTTTGAAGAAAGCATATGACAGGGTGGGTAGACAAGGAATGTGGAAAGAATTAAGGATATAGTTGAATGCCGTGAAGAGTATATAAGAGGGTGCTAAGGCTGCTGTGCGTGTGGATAGTGTACTGGGTGAATTTTTCTGTCTAAATGTTGGATTGAAACAGGGATATGTCATGTCTCCGTGGTTGTTCAATCTGTATATGGATGGGGTTATAAAATAGATACAAGGTAGGGCAGTGGATGTTGGAGCGGCCCTAGGGAGAGAGGGCAGTGTTTGGAAACTCCCTGTACTGTTGTTTGCAGATGATACTGTGGTGTTCAGACGAAGGGGAACTGCAAGGCGTGGTGAATGAGTTTGGGAGAGTGTGTAAGAAACGGAATCTAAAGGTGAGTGTAAGAAAGAGTAAAGTTAAGCTCTTTGAGAGAAGAGAAGCCACTGAATGTACAGTGAGATGGATGAGGAGGAAATGGATAATGTGAGTGCGTTTAAGTACTTGGGTAATGTGATGAGTAAGGATGGAAGTTTAGAGCGTAAAGTGTTTGAAAGGGTACAACAGGGAAGAAAGGTTGCTAGTATTTTGAAGGCAGTGATAAGGAACAGGGAAGTGAGCATGGAAGTAAAAAAGTCACTGCATGACAATATTGTGATAACTCTAACATATGGAAGTGAAACTTGGACCTTGTTGGAAGGACACAAGTCAATTGTGAGAGCAGTGGAAATGAGTTATTTGAGAGGAGTATGAGGAATTATATGGAGAGACAGACTGGCAAACGAGGAAGTGAAGGAGCGGTGTGGTGTGGATGTGGATGTAATAGAAAGCGTTAAGAGAAATACTCTGAGGTGGTTTGGCCATGTGGAGAGGATGAAGAGCGAGAGACTAACGAGGGAAGTGTATGCGAGTGAAGTGGAGGGGGGGAGAGGGAGGGGGAGGTCGAGGATGAGATGGAGGGATGGAGTGGAGAGGTATATGAGAGAGGGGGGTGTGAGCTGGGAGCGGGGCAGTGAAGTGGCATTGGACAGGGGGACATGGAGGCTATTTGTTTGTGGCCACCCCTTACGGGATTGAGGCGTCTGGCAGATAGATAGACAGATGGAGTATAGGACGACTACTTCCCATGGGGTGGCACATTACACAAATCCTGCATTGTTAGTGTTTGGTGACGATTATGTCATCATGTGGTGACATAAGAAACGCCCATAGAATGTCTGTCTGATGTTACACCTCTTGTCATAGCGACTGGGAGCTGTTCTCGTGCGTTTACGTGGTAACATCATGGACAACTACTGTGATAGAAAGCAGAGGAGGGGGAGGGAGGAATTTTCTCTTGCCACAATAAATAATATTTAACAATAGTGATTCCTGCCTATGGTTCTCGTTAATATCTGATTTACTAGGGGGGAGATGGACTGGGTCCCAGAACATAGGTGGCGAAACTGGGTTGGGCTAATACTCGTCGGTGGGTAGAGAGATGCCTTATCGGCTGTATTATATTACCTTTATGTTGGATTACTGTTAACCCTATACTGATAGAGTAAATCGTGGTATGAAGGTTGTGTAAATGTTAAGCAGTCTGATTCACAACCTCAGTATCCAGTTCACTGTCCGCCCCTCCTTCTTCCCGACAACTGCGTGCACTCAGACATGGGTACTGACGGGGAGAGGAGATGGCCGTAATGCCTGCTACTCTATGAACACCGGATCACATGTTTATACATCAACGACAGTGGTTCACCTGTCATCTTTACTGGATCGCAATATACAATGTTACTCAGCCAGGGCAACAGCTCCATGTTCGGACATGAGTAGATGTGTGGCTCAGTAATTGCTCTCCGTGAACAGGGCAATGGTCCTCGTATTTATCTTTACCCCGTCAGCTTCATACAGTGTGAATGCTACTTGGTTGTTTAGCATAACAAAACACAGTGCAGATAAAGTGTGTGCTTGCATTTAATACAAGCGATTTCTGTACCTAATGACACAGTTAATATAACAGGCACGTGCTCAGACTGGATAACTGCAGACATTACATCCTTTTTGTTATGAAGAAATGCTTGGGGCACACGACGCTTGCTCAGTATGAACCTAAATTAAGTAATAACCACTGGCAATGTGTAAAATCAACAGCCAAACACGGCATACAGAAAACGTTAACATGCTTGGTTAAGTAAATCCTCTGTATTACATCGGTGCCATAGATATTAATCAGAACCATAGGGACCGCCATTACTGTCAGACTGTGCATATGTATTGGTGATAAAGGAAAAATCTACATAGGTCTATCCCTACTCTGTTTGCGATGTCAGTCGTCATCCATGATGATACTATATAATAGGCTATAAGAGTAATTCCCAATCACCATGACAACAGCTGTAACATTGACAGACTGGTGGGACGCGTCATATATTTGCACATTAACAAATAGTCATCATATTCATTATACAGGGGTACTGAGCCTCCCAGGGGAAAGTGTGTCGTGAATTGTCACAAACCATGACGGTCAATTACAACGCGTGGCAATGTCAACATAACGTTTCATGGTCTGACTGTAAATTTCCATATTCTCGGTGAAGCAATGATTTGGCCCAGTCATCGCCTTGTAATCTATCCCTCCCACTGTAGCTCCTGTCGTCTACCAAAGTCCACCGCCCCCTACTCCATTGCCCCTCTTCCCTTGCCCCCTGTTCGACCACTATCTACCCCTCCCTCACCCACCTCCCTCCTCCTGTCTCCTAGGTCCCCCACCCGCACCCTGCCGCCTCCTGTGCCGCCACCTCCTGTATGTGGTGAACTTGCATCGCTTTCAGAGGTGTACTTATGTCAGGTTCACGTTAGGGAGGATGAGCGTCACGATAATTCTCTGTTCGTGTTAGCTGTGGGGACGCTGAAAACTATGACTTATATGAATTGTTAACTGTTGCATTGGTCATGACTCGAAACTAAACCACTCATGACATCCGTGGCATTCATAATAACTGCCATAAATGTAGAGGGTGTATTGTGTGACATAATTTTAATAAACTTACCATGATGATGACTTGCTATAATCAGTATATTTTCTGGTGGAACATTGCTTATATGTGTTTCAGTTTGATATGTCTGCAGCTGTACCCACCAAATGTCACTGAAACCCGATAACAACTTTTTTTTTTTTTTAGGTAAACACGGTGACATATGTATATACTCACCTCTGCTCCTCCGCCTCTCTCTGCCTCCTCTCCTGCTCGAGCCGTCTCAGCTTTTCCCTCTCCTCCTTACTCAACTTCCTGCTTCCTCCTTCAGCCTGTTTACGACACGACATAAAACTAGTTCAGTCTTTACTCTCTTTTCCTGTTTCTTAAGTTATGGCCAGGGAAAATGCGTAAGAACATTTTAGAAGCAGCCAGACGGGGTTGGGATTCTGGGATGTACTTACGATCGTTTCCCTGTCGTAACGTATTTTATTTATTGACTTATTTTGCAAGAACTGAAGACGTTGGAGGATTCGGGACTCTCCTTTTCCTTATCTTTATCCTTCCCGTTATTTATCTATTTATTTATTGAGAGAGAGAGAGAGAGAGAGAGTACGATATCTTTCCTTTCCTACCTAAGATATTTTATTTATTTATTTATTTATGGAAGACTCAGTTGCTGTCCTTCCTCTAAAACAAAATAAACAAACAAACAAATGTGACTGACTACAGGAAATAGATCTTAGATACACTTAAGATTTCCACTACAAGTCTTGAGAAAACACGATATTATTCTATCACTCTCTCTCTCTCTCTCTCTCTCTCTCTCTCTCTCTCTCTCTCTCTCTCTCTCTCTCTCTCTCTCTCTCTCTCTCTCTCTCTCTCTCGCAGATACTGGAGAGGGAAGCCTTCATGTGGTGGCACCAATGTCACTGGGGGCGATGTGCGGTTAGGAAGCTGACTAACACCTTCTCCTTACCGATTTATTCCTGATTCTTCTCAAGTACTACACTATATTCTTGTGTGTTATGCAGTCTATGTATTAAAAAGATATATGAAGCAAAGAAGATGATAATGGGTAGTTTTGGAAAATAAATCGTTAAGGAAGAGGTGTTAAGGAGTCTCCTTACCCGACGAAAATACTGGTTCATTCAACTGCTTCCAACAACAACAACTACTACAACCGCTACTACTGTTTATGTCTCTTCCCAGTTTGTAAATAATCTTCATTCATTGTCACGATATTTTTTCATGAATGAAACGTAGACCTACACTACTTTTTATTAAATTACTTAACAGACAGAGAACATAGAAATAACTCAAAATACCTCACGGAATGAATCAGTAATAAAAACAGACACCAAACCAGCAGAAATATGGGAAACATTTGGGTAGCGTCAAGAATTTTCCGGTGATAATTAACCCCAAGAGCATTATTGCCTCATATATATAAAGAACCCGATACCTTGCGTACTTACCTTCACTTTTGGCGGCATTGTAAGTGATGTGGTTATCGTTTGTTAAGTAGAATGTTCTTATTCAACACTTCATGATTACGTGTGTTGGCGTCCCCGTAACCAAGGCAACGAGTTCAGTAGTTCTCCAAATGGCCGGTAGGGGGAAACACATGGCCTGTCAGCTGACCAACAACAACAACAATTATTATTTTTCCCAGTTCACAGAGGTATAGTCTGGAAGGAACCGCCTGGTGCCAGCTTTCAAGGACATTAATTCGTCGCCTTAGCTGCATCGTACGTAGTTAACATCAGCGTATTTGGTGAGTATTAATAACCTAATTACGCGATATGGGCATATGAGACGACGTTAGGTAATTAATGTTAATATATCTTAAGGGAAATATCAGTTTTTAAATACAGGCTATTTATCAGCCATGCAGACAGGCCCAAAAGTGGACAGGGCCTTTAAATCAAGGGGAACTGTAGGGTCATGCATGTATTGTAGCCTGATGAGAGGACAGCATAACAGGAAGGGAATTTGTGTGGCCACCCCATCGGTATTATTTCGTATTTACACCCAACTCACTGACAAGAAAATGGGGTAACTCACCTTATACTTTACACAGTTCTAAGCCTTTTTTTTTTCAATGGCACTTCTGTCGTAAATCAACTGTTGATGAGTTATGCAATTTATGTTGTTATTATTTTCAATGGGAGAGATCCATCTTTCCCCTTCTGTGGTTGGAGAGTTGTATGTGTTTGTTTGTGCATGTTATGTATGTGGGTGGATAAAACACATGCGTCACACATGATTCAACCAATCACAAAGTAGGATTTCAAACCCCCCACACTAGGGCCTGCAGGATTTGAAATTCAGCTCGTCTCCAGCCATGAACTGTGAAGGCTGCAAAATTTACTTCGTGTGACCCCCGTCACCAGTTACTGTTATAACTACAGACTACTCTTCAGATGAAGATGAGGAAGTGTTAACTGGTTGGTAAAGGCATGATTTCGTATTTACATACGGTTAGGTTAGGTTTGGTTAATGTCAGGGGGGGTCTGCAGTTAGAAAACACAAACTCACTGAGAAGCTTTCAGTTATAATTTTCTGAAGGATTTTAGTGTTTTTCTTTTGAATTTGATACCAGATTCAGTCAGAAATCACTCGTTTTGGCGTGTTTCCCCCACCCAAAGTCCCGCTTTCTCACAGGTTCCCCTGTATTCTTGTGGGGGGGGGACACAACAAAAAGTAATTTCCGACAGAAGTGATTATCAGATTCAAACAAAAAACACTAAAATCCTGTGGAAAAATATAATTTTAAGCTTCTTTGGGAGTTGGGTGTTAATACGAAAATTTACCATCCCTTCCAGGAACAAGGCATTTGGCTGTAAGTATAGATGTACTGTAGCATCACCTTGCACAGTTGATCATTAACCTATCAGTGCATCATCATCATCATCCAATCCTACGTTGCCCCATGAGAAGCGTAGAACACATTGCATTTAAAAATCTGACACCGCAGATGAGTAGGCTATGCAAAATCCTTTATGATTCTGCCCTATGCTATTAATCTTGATTTCAGGAGGAAGCCATATTTACATTCAGAAAAAATATTAATCACCCCAAAACAACAGGAGGTAAAGAGATTACTGTGGATATCATTGTACTCCTTCTGCATGATACGTTTTCTATCAACCGTACATACTTTATGTTAGCGGCCAGCACTGTGGTATATATTCCAGCCATGTTAGATCCTGAAAGATAACTGGTCCATAAGGCTGAAAAACACCACTGTCTGCTACTAGAATATAGACCTTCCCTCCAACCCAGTACTTGATGCAATGGGTAAAGTTGTGGAAGGCTTTTGGAGTGGAGTGAGAAAGTGTTCGTTGAAATTTTGAGTTGGAGTCGTTGTGTTTGTGAGTGAGATTAAAGTCTGTAGCAGTAATTATATGACTCCCATCCGGGTGAAAGATGTGGAAGGTTTTTGGAGTGTGGAGTGAAAACTGTATGTGGAAATTTCGAGTTAGAGTGACTGTGTTTGTGATTAAGATTTGGAGTGTAGAGTGAGAAAGTGTATGTGGAAATTTTGAGTTAGAGTGGCTGTGTTTATGATTAAAATTTGGAGTGTTGAATGAGAAAGTGTATGTGGAGATTAGAGTTTGAGTGGCTGTGTGTGTGTGAAATTTGGAGTGTGTAGCAGTTATTATTTGACTCCCATCCTCCTCATATGAGAGTGAAGAGTCGGGTTTAGGAGTATGGTAAGTTAATGTGAAAAACAGGAAAATTGAAGGCAGGTTTTTGCAGCTTTTAACCCGTCACGTCCTGACCGATTTCAAACCTACGATACCCCAAGATCCCGAGCATTTTTAGGAAAAAAAATTATTGGCTCAAACCTTCGCTTTTGGTGAGAAACATCGAAAATTCATAGAGAAATCGTGATCCTGTGCTTAAAACTGTTGATGCAGGTGTCGTGCAACCATACGAACTATGGTAGAGTTAACTAATTCAAGCCACTTTCAGTTACGTATTTATTTATGTATTTGGTACGAATTTATGTGTAGTAACAGACTATATTGGTTTTAACACATTTAGGTAGGCAATAGAAGCATTGTTCAGTCACCAAACACATCCACATATGGCATCTTCCTTTATGACATTACCACCTCATCACTTCTGTTTGTTTCTTGCTCTAGCTTCTTTATTTCTTTGTCCTCCACCTCAGGAATCACTTTCACCGTGAATTTCATCATTGGAGAGACCGTGGGGTACCATACCTTTACTGGCCAGCTTACTGCTAACAGGTTAACTGCCCAGTGTTGGGGGGAGGGGGGGTTAGGTGGGGCTAGGCAGTATCCCCACTTGACAGCAGGTAGAGGAAGGTCTCCCACATATTCCTACCAAAAATCACCCATGAAACTTGAAAATTGTGCAAATTATGATCTTTGCAATTGCGCGACGTACCCATACGTCGATGGGTGTAGCTGTGACAAAACATCACGACATACCCATATGTCGATGGGATTCCTTGGGTTAACATGGGCCTTGCTAACTTACATCATTACACAGTTTGCCAAAACTAAATGAACCAAGGAACCTAAATTATTGGTGTATTTCCTTTTGGGGGCATATGGAAATGTTTAATTTTATATAACATTTCTCAGAATCAGAGTGTATTTTGAGCTTAAACCTAAGTAGCCTATACAAAATCAGTATTAGCCTGTTCACTCAGAAGTCCTTTACAATGTATGCTGTAACATTGTCAGGCTGTAGAAAGAACTTAAATAAGTATTGTAGTAAAAGTAGGTATTTATTCATGTTCTAAGGTTGATGAGCTGTCAGTAAAGTAGTAGTAGTAGTAGTTGTTCCCTAGGCAGTCTGATGGAACAGCCCCGAGTCCCTAAGGAAGGCCATGGCCAAGACCGGGCTTTCCCACAGAGCTCTCAAGGAGTGTATGTTGTGTTGTTGGCTTAGGTGATTGTGTGCAATGCAGTCTTCCATAATGTGCTTAATAGTGTGGGATGCTGTATTTCATTTTGGACAAGCGTCAGCAACGGAGTCATCCAGCCTCCTCTGGTAACTTAAGTAAACAACTTCTTGAAAAATTTTTACAATTTTTATTCATTTATTTATTTTTTTCACAGGGTGAGGGTGCAGCACCAACACGCAGTGAGCCACGATGTCTCTCAGACCACAAGTTATCCAGCTCTATAAGAATGTGAGTGACAATGGTTATGTTTGTACTTGTTTGTTCATTTGTTTATATAGGCTCCAACATGCTTTCATACGTCATTTTTGGTCACTAGATGGGTGTTCTTCATTCTGCTCGATTTCCAGCAGTCTCTCTCTTCAGTTCCTTTTCCCTGAGGTCACACTCTGACCTCGTTCCAAGTCTTTTTCGGTCTGCCTTTTGAAAGTCTACCCTCAAGGTTCACACTTCTCACCCACCACATCCTGGTGTTGTCCTCCATTCTCTCCTCATGCCCCAGAAATCCCAATCTAATCCTCATTAAGAGTGTAATACGTTCAGGTCCCATTCGTCCTCTCAGTCCTTCATTCACAGTACTAAATCCTCCCTAGGCCTGTCACTCAAGGACACACTAGGGTACACATCCATCTAATCATAATCACCTCTGTACATTTGAGCCAGAGTCTGACCTCCTCTTGTAGTGTCCCATCTAGGTACCAGACAGCATTATACAGCTGACACATGCCGTGCTCTGCTATCAGACTTTTTTTTTTTTCCCATCCACAATTTTTATTTTACATCAGTGGTATTAATTTTTTTTTTCTCCTCTGTGACTGATAAAGTTGAACTAGATGGCTCGTTCATTTAATGTCAATATTCTTTCCTACAAACTCCTCATGAAGAAAACTGTATCCTATATGCTGTAATCCTGGGTGTGTCTGTATGCCTGTGTAGCACAGCCAAAACAGGAAAAAGGAGTTTGATTAAACCTGGCAGGATGGTTGCAGCTGAGTCACTGATGGGTCCGTTCAGTTTCATGTAGACTGAAATTTTTTAAAGGGGTATTTTGACCCTAGCTGATCCTATTGATTGGTTTTATTACTGAACATCCTGATAGAGCCATGAAACACTTGCTCCCACGTTGATCATTGGTTTTGAGCAAAGGGAAGCACAGTCCAGAAACAGTCCTCATTTGAGCAAGTGCTGAGCAGACTGTGAAGTGCCTGTGAAAGAGAAAAAGGAACCCATGCTTGCAACTGTAAATATGGACAGAGAGAGGGAGAGAGAGAGAGAGAGAAAGGTTCATTAGTTCAGTGTTTCCATATTCATTGTGTTCAGTGATACCTATCTATCTATCTATCTATTGCCAGACGCCTCAATCCCGAACGGGGTGGCCACAAACAAATCGCCTCCATGTCACTCTGTCCCCTGCCATTTCACTACCACGCTCCCAACTCACACCCCCCTCTCTCATATACCTCTCCACTCCATCCCTCCATCTCATCCTCGGCCTCCCCCTCCCTCTCGCCCCCTCCACCTCACTCACATACACTCTCCTCGTCAGTCTTTCACTCTCCATCCTCTCCACATGCCCAAACCACCTTAACGTGTTTCTCCTAACGCTTCCCATCACGTCCTCAACCACACCACAACGCTCCTTCACTTCCTCATTTGTTAGTCTGTCTCTCCATGTGACTCCACATGCTCCTCTCAAATAACTCATTTCCACTGCTCTCACTCTTGACTTCTGTCCTTCCAACAGGGTCCAAGCTTCACTTCCATATGTCAGAGTTGGTATCACAATACTGTCATGTAACAACTTTTTCACTTCGATGCTCACCTCCCTGTTTCTTATCACTGCTTTCAGCGAACCAGCAACCTTCCTTCCCTGCTGTACCCTTTCGAGCACTTCACCCTCCAGACTACCATCCTTACTCATCACACTACCCAAGTACTTAAATTCACTCACATTCTCCATTTCCTTCCCATCCAATCTCACTGTACACTCACTGGCTTCACTTCTCTCGAAGACCATCACTTTACTCTTCCCCACATTCACCTTTAGATTCCGTTTCTTACACACTCTCCCAAACTTATCTACTTGCAGCTCCCCTTTGTCTCCACTCAACAACACAGTATCATCTGCAAACAACAGTACAGGTAGTTTCCAAACACTGCCCTCTCTCACTAGGGCAATATTTTACCAGTGATGTATACAAACCCCTGCCATCCCTCTGATTTAAAGTTTATTGGACTACACCTGGTTAGAGCACCTACCTTATCCCACTGGGCCACCAGGTGCTCTTTGGTGGTTATGTGGATATCACACCACACATTCAAATATTTGGATGGAGAATGAGACTGATTAGAAGAGTGTGTGAGTAAGATGAGGAGAGAGAGGGGGTGAGGGGGAGACCAAGGATGGGATGGAGGGATGGAGTGGAGGAGTATATGAGAGAGGGATGTATTATTTTGAAGTAGGGCATTCAAAGGGCAGAGGACAGGATGACATTGCGGTGATTTGTTTGTGGCCACCCCTAATGGGATTAAAGTGTCTGGCTGTGGATAGAAAGAAATAGATTTGGCTTGCCACTCATTGTGGAATCATGTAAACATAACACTTCACCAGGTGAGTGGATGATGGATGCCCCCACTGCCAGGTACCAAATTTGACATTTTGGAATGCATCCCCAACGTACAATGAGGACTGATGCTGGAGAGGGATGCCTTCACGTGGTGTCCAATATGACAGGGTGGCTCTGCGGCATGGTCATAAAAATGCCTCTCGGCTCCCTCAAAGAAGGATGGTGAACTGCAGAAGGGGAACTATGGCCTGCAGTCCACTGGGTTCAAATTCAGATGAGCCTGGAGTTGCACCATTACTGTTACAACCGTTTCACTCTAATTGGCCTAAAATTACAGTTCTCCATCATGAATGCCGAGCTGTAACAGTAGAGTAACACTACAGTATGATGCCTGTTACAAAAACGTGCTGTGGAAGGGACAGATATCCATAGCATTGTCTCTCTCTGCCACTGCTGCATGATATAAGATACAAAAGGTTGAAAATGTGGGACAAGTTACGGTACAAGTGTAGTACTGCAACAAAGGCTGCCTCTAATTTCCTCCCTAAGTAAGGCTATCTCCACAGCTTCTCTACCTGGGCCGAGAGTACCCCATGGGCTATGTGTACTTCCGGGAGAAACTCAAAAAAGCCTTCATCAAAAACCGTCACGAGACCGACCCGGAGAAGATCAGGATGATGATCAAACGGGGTGAGTACGTCATCAAGGAGATTGAGGCCCTGTACATGCTGAGGAAATATCGTACGCTGAAAAAGAGATACTATGACGAACCTGATGAGAGACTTATGAAAGATGCATAGTGATGTTTCAGTGCGTCGGTGCATAGAAGGTTTGTTGCTTAATCAAATCTTTTTTTCTTGTGCTGAGGAAATATCGTATGCTGAAGAAGAGATATGACAATGAGCCCGGTGAGACTTACGAAAGATATGCAGTGTTGGTTGGGTGTAGAGGGTTTGTTCCTGTTTCAGATTTCTTCTTATGCTGAGGAAATAACTTATGCTGAAGAGGAGATACTACGACGAACCCAAAGAAACTTTTTTAAAATGTGCCGTGATGTTTGTGTGTGATGGTGTGCAGCAGGTTCGTTCCTTTATCAGATTTATTGTACCATTTTAGTTTTCTTTTAGTTCATTCTTGATACTTCCAGATTATTATCCAGATTATTATTATTATTTTTTAATTAATATATATATATATATTTTTTTGACTCACTTAACTGGAAGGGTTATATATACCCTTTATACTTAATTGACAAAGATTCATCCTAAGTTGGAGGTAGCACGATTAATCAAGATGGCTGCAGTATCTTCACTTCTGCCTCTTGTACATCTTGCTTGGGCGGCACAGTTACAAAAGTTAGATCGTAAATGTAATGCTCATTTCACTTTTAACATGGTCTAAAATTATCATCATTCCTTCGTGATTGCTGAAGCATAGTCTTAGGACTCTAAATTATACTGCTAATCATGAAGAAGCGCTATGGAAAGGATGTAGAGCCATAGCAGTATCCTTTTGTGCCACCAAATTATGTGAAATAGGCCTATGCTGCAAATGGATGGATATCTTGACCAAGTTAAAGTGAACTAACTACTGGTATAGGAGTCAATACTGTAGCTTATATGCATCTTCTTAGCTGACCAGAATTACCCAGTATTAACCTAATGTAAATATTGAGGGAGTTTTATAGGATGTGATGGTTTTTCAAGTTTGCCAAAAAAGAAGCGAATGCCTTAGCTTCAGTGCAACTAGATTTAGTGATGATTTCTGTGGTGGTGAGTGATGATGGGTGAGGTGTAGTAATTATTTTTGAGTGATGAAGTTCAGTAATATGGTGATGATGTTTGAGTTATAAAGACCCAGTTTGTGGTGGTGAAGAGTGATGAAACAAGGAGTAGTGATGTTTGAGTAGAATCATGATATAAGAGTGGGGTGGAGTAATATGATGATGATGTTTGAGTTATAAAGAGTAGTTTGCAGTATTGAAGAGTGATGAAACAGTGAGTATGAGTAGGGTAATGATTTAAGAGTGAGTAAGAGTAGAGTGATGATTTCAGAGTGATTAACAGTACTGTAGAGTGATGATTTACCATCTTTAAAGAATGATGATTTGTGGTGAACTGTAGAATAATGCTGCTGATGGTTTGTGAGTGATTATTTTGTTGACCTGTTACCAATGTAGAATAAATAGCATCCCATATTAGCCAGATTAATAATAGAGTAAAGGATAAGGAAAGAAAAAATAAAATAAAAAAAGGAGGACCAGAAAACTGTACCTAATCTGAGGTTACAAACTTTATTTATTTTTCCATTTATATATCATTTATTTTTCTTGCTACCAGATGATTGTACTGTATTTAGAAAGTGCCTCTTGTATTATAGATTGTATTTAACTTGGAAGGATATTATGTATTAAAGGGGGCTTATCAAGGCTGTTTCTAACCTCTGTAATTAAAAAAGAATAGTTGCAAGCTGAGTGAAATGTTGAGATAACTGAAATTTAATATAAAGGCACATTGTATCTGGTTGGAGGGGTTGATGGTTTGAGAGTAATGAAGTGTAATGTTGGAAATGTTCTTCTCTCCTCCCTAACTAGCTTGACTGGATAATAAAATGATGGGGTGGCAAGAATATTTAGACCATAAGAGAGACTGAGTTGTATATATATGCTGGCCACACACTGCTATACTCCATGCCAGCCAGTGTGTCCGAAGAGTCACACTTTCTAACAGGACGTGTAATATGCCAAGATGATTTTCTTTCTGTTGGCAAGGCGGTGATGTGTGGCATACAGTATCTTCATATTTATTTATAACTTGCACACAGACCTTTCATGAGTCTTGGATGGTCTTTGAGAGGGTACAGATGTATGTTTATATTTATTTATTAATTGCACATCGTCCATCCGTGAATCTCAGATGGTGACTGATAGGGTACAGCTCTACAGACAAGTTAGCTTGTGTGGAACATAGTAATCCATTTTTTATCTTGTATTATCTGCCCCAGAATTAGTGTAATATCAGGCTTTACTTAAGTATAGTAAAAGTCCTGTAATCCGAATGGCAGGGGACCGAGGGTCTTTCAGACTATTGTGTGTGTGTGTGTGTGTGTTTTTAAATAAAGACTATTGGGAGGGACTTTTGAAAACATTAGAAATATGTACTTACATGATCATTAAATGAACACTTAAAATGATATGGGTTATTGTTTTACTCACTGGAAATGCATAGAAGTGTAGATGAATAGTTGCAGGCAGGTGCATCCAAGTCCAACAGCAAACCCAAGCCATATAAATCCTTAGGTAAAGCCCAGAAAAATTCAAAAAATTTTGCCTTGACAAATTTGGAGTAATGGGATATTTGGATTATCGGTTGTCAGATTGGAGGACTTTTATTGTATTATGTATGTCTGTATTATTGGAGGCAGTTCCTTCACTACCATAGGTCTAAGTTATCAGAATTTCATGTATTATACTCTCCAGTCTTGTGTGTTATGGAGGTTGCTCTGTCAGCTTTTGGTAACAGTGAGGACAGGTAGGCCAGTTCTTAACATTATTAACTAACCTTGCAATTAGTGTATATGAGAGAAAGGGGGTGAGCTGGGAGGAGGGCAGAAATGGCAGGGGACAAGGCGACATGGAAGTGATTTGTTTGTGGCCACCTCAAAAAAGATTAAGGTATCTGGCAATAGGTAGATAGAGATAGCAGTCAGTGGATGGAGAAAATAGACACTAGAATGCATCAGATTGGTTGTGAAAAAAATTGTTGCAAGGTTGACACAGGCAATGCTGACTGAGCCATACTTACAGCACACAAGAACTGGACTGTCACATGAACCACAGTGTATTATAGCAGTGGCAAGATAGATACATAGATAGATACACAGAACAACAATGATTCACCATTGCACTGAAAGAAAGGATTAACGCAGGTATAAGGTGTGTTATAAGCTGGATAATAAGTGTTCGAGGCCTGTATACTCATCAGGCTCCCTAACACCTTTTCACAGGTGATTTATTTTGAGTATAACACCGCACTCTCCTTTTCTGTGCCACTTAAATCTTTCCAATATCACCATACTCTTCATAAATAACATAGAAGATAGTATTAGCCATTCATTGTAAAAGTTAAATCGATGAGGAAGATGTTAGGGAGCTTTGTTTCCCGACAAGTGTAAACCTAAGCGTTTGGGGCTCATTTCCTCACCGGTTAAGGAAGTTCCCTAACACCTTTTCTCAAGTGATTTATTTTGATTATTAGACCTTACTGTCCTCTTCTGTGTTACATAAATTCTTCTAATATCACCATACTGTAATAAATAATGTACAAAAGTATATTAACCAACAATATCCAAAACTAAGTTGCAAAGAAAAAGGTGATAGGGAGCTTCCGTAATCAGAGAGAATACAGGCCTGGGAATATCTGGAAAAATATTTATAAGACATGGTGGTACTGAAGAAGTGATTTTTTTTTTTTTTTTATGCAAGGAAGAAGGAACCAAAGGCCAACAGCCCACAAACTTGTTCCCTCCAAGAAAAAACAAAAACAAGGTAAGAGCCAAATTCAAGATGTGTTCATTGGATAGGAAGTGTGGAGTATTGGAACAGTGTAAAGTCAGATAGTATTTTCCTTTATTGGAGTAATGAACCTCCATGAATTTGGTAGTAGGTGGTGGTGACCATCATCCACTCACCTCATGTAGTGCTGCCCACTTCATCCTTCACCTCTGTTATTCTTTTCCTGGGTCTGCCCTGCTCTCATTTTAATTCTTCCATCTTTCCTTTCACTTTTTATTACTCTTCTCTGCTTTTCAGGTGGCTTTACATTGAGTGACAAGTCAAATGGTTTCCTGTAAGCCAGGAAACCACTTACAGTACAGTGCTGGGTAGTAACCGTATAACTAACTCATGCTTGTTCCCTACATGTCAACAGCTGGGTTGGCAGAGGGTTAGTGCCCCTTCATATAAAAAGCAACTAACTCATATGCCCACCCTTTGTGGGATTTTGGTGTCTGGCTGTAGATAGATAGAATATGGAACCAAAGGCCAGAAGCCCATAAGATTGGTCTCTCAATGAAAGAACAAAAACAAGATAACAGAGAGCCAAGTTCAAGATTTAAGACACCAGGACACACTGTATTCGAAAGACAGAAGGTCATTGGCAGTAGGAAATACAGACAGGGAGACAGTTCCAGAGCCGACTTGTTGCATACATGAAGGACTGGCAGTAATGGTCAACTCTTGCGATAGAGTGTTGGACAGAAAAGGGATGAGAGTTTGTCGCTAGATGGGTGCTACAAGCCCAACGTAGTGGTGGTTGGATGGATGCAAGCAGACAGTTCAGTGGAGCAGTGACCACTGAAGTAGCGATAGCAGAGATAAAGATGCAACCCTGTGGCAACGAGACAGGCTGAAGGGTGCCAGTAAGAGAAGGAGAGTTGATGAGATGAAAAACCTTTGACTCCACCATGTTGATAAGAGCTGTATGTAAGGAGCCTCCCCACACATGAGGGTTGTAGTCTATATCATCATCATCGTGGTTATCATCAACCAGATCTCCATTCCCACCATAGGGTAGGGTTAGGAGTGGCAACATCCTGATAGCATCCAGTGTCCAGGATTTATTAGTGTTTTTATTAATATTTTTAAGAGCAGTGGAGGAAGAAGTGACTAGAGTGGGTACAGGACAGGGGTTCAGTTGAAATATGAACTGAATATATGCAAGAAGCACGGAAAGAGACTGTTGAAGAGAAAAAAGGAGGTGAATGATGAGCTAGGAAGAAAAATGAATGCAAACTACTCTGAAAAAGGAAGTTATTCTGGAACGAGGTGCGGAAATGTAGGGGTGAAAGCGGAAAGAAATGTGAAGGATGTAAGTGGTAGATTTTTAACCCATGGGGATGAAGTAAGGACCAGATGGAAAAAATATTTTGATGAATGGGGATAGAGAAAGCAGAGCCACTGTAAAGATAATTGGTTTGGGGGGTTATGGGTTTCGGTAACAATAATGCAATATATTGTGTTCAATAACACGTAAAATTTGGTTCTCACGTTATTTTTTTTTCATAAAATATAAATCATACTATAAATTACCGTAAAAGCAAAGAAAATGTTTACGTTATTGAAAATCTATTTAACTATATACAGTCCGGAACGTCCGCAGCGACTCGTCACTCGAGAGGAAAGTGTGTCAGAGACGAATTCCCGAGTGAGGAAGTGTGACATAAGTTGGGTCTTTCCAAATATTTGATGAATATCATTAGACAGCTTCACTCCTTCCTGAAACCAAACGTAAGTGCTTTTGCTATCTTTGTGGTGACAGGGTTCATGTGTAGCAGTTAAATATTTGTAAACTTGTACGCTGTAAGGAGGTGTCACCCAACCTCTTGGCCTTGTATTATCTATAAGATAACGTTATTATTGTGGATTATCACTGTTGCCTTTGGATGGTGTATTACTGACTTACTTTATGGAGATAAGTACATGATTTAGCTTATTCCTTTAACGCGTAGAAAAATTCGTAGAATAATCCATAGAGAGAGAGAGAGAGAGATGGGAAAGCAATAATGCAGTTCACCATGACACTCGTATTCTGTGGACGAGGTTCTAGTTTTAAGCCCTTTTTAATTATTTTTTATTTTTATTTATTTATTTATTTATTTTTTTTTTTTTTTGCACAGAGGCTATAGACCAGTTCCAGTAGCTTAATTAGTTTAGATCAGTAAGGTTAGGTTAAAAACATAGGTAAATGTTACACAACCATAACACCAGAATCCTATGGAATATTATCATGAATCACTTCATTGTACAGTTGTAAGTCAGTTTTCTTCTAAGTTTTTTCTGTAAATAAAAAATAAGTGAGATATCGTGGAGTCTTTAATGTTGGTTAGGCCTTGTGGTAAACATACTGTACACTTTGTTGAAGGCAGTAGAAGGACATTACCAATTCAGTTCTTATTCTTCCAGTTTGTTTTCTGTATTTTTCTGACTATTTTGAGGGTGGTTAATTACCTTTTCTTACTGGAAAATTTCCCACTTTTTGTCACATTCCTTAAGCCACACCTGCGGTTGTTTGTTTACAGTGTAATGGAAGAATCTTACTCAACGTACTGAAAGGTGGATTTTGTTTCCCAGCTTCCCAACTGGATGCTAGGTTAGGTTGGATTAGGTTAGGTTAGGTTAGATTAGATTAAATTATTAGGTACAGCTAAACTAGGTTAGGTTAGGTTTAATTAAAGGCTTATGTTAGGACAGTCCTTTCCGCCATTATGCTTGGCAAATCAGAGTTGACACAGCAGAACATAACTAAAAACGAGGGAAATAAATTTTGTATGAAACGCTTATTTACCACCCAAGAAATCAGAAAAATACAACAGACCATCAGGAAGAAGAACTGGTTTGGTAATATGCTTTTGTTGCCTCAAGTAAAGCGTATGTTGACCAGCTTTGTAAATGTTGAACTCTAACCTATTTTGTGTGTGTGTGTGTTAAAGTAAAGAGAAACAAATTATTTTCAAGCCATTTAAGTCATTAACCTACCCAAATGCCACTTAACCTAACTTAGATCTGTGTCATTCAAGCCTAATCAAGCCTAATTTCCAATCTTACCCAGTCATCAGCAGACTCCATCTTAACTGATTTCAAATTTGAAAACATGTGACAACCAGCTGTTTGAAAGTCAGAAGTTAAAGGTTTCATATTTCTATGACTTTAAATTTTATTTTTTATTTTTTTTTAATGCAAGGAAGTTGTATCCAAAGGCCAGAAGCTGGCAAGATTGTTCTCTCTAACAAAAGAAAAAACAAGATAACAGAGAGCCAAATTCAAGAACAGAGTTTGTCAAATAACATTCTCATAATAATGTAAGTTGGGAATAGTTTAAGCGATTGGCACACTTTGTCTCCTACGTGTCAAGAAGTGGGTTGGTGGAAGGGTAGTGCCTCTCCCAGTAAAACAACAAACTCAAAGACAAATGACCACTGCTTACTGTATTATGGCGTCTGGCTATTGATGTATCGATAGATTGACATTGTAGGTGGATTACACATTGGTGCACTCGACAGATGAACTTCGGTGTACGAACCTCAGAGCTGTTAGAGCCGACGATGGTGACGAAGAAGGCCACGTTTGGGATGTCGTGATTCTGGTTCCCGGAGGCGCAGTTTGGGGCCGCCCCGGGGGTAATCCGCACCAGGGTGGGCTTTGCTGGCGGCTCCATGGTCAACCCAACATATCGTAACTTGTGAGTTTACCGTGTGGAGAGGATGGAGAATGAGAGACTGACTAGGAAAGGAGGAGGGAGAGACCAAGGATGAGATGGAGGAATAGCTTGAGTCCATTGAAAGACTGACTAGAATAGTGTATTTGAGAGAAGGGGAAAGGGAGACAGAGGATGAGATGGAGGAATGGAGGGGAGAGACAGTATAGCTTTTGAGTTCATTGTGTGGATTGGATGGAGATTGAGAGTCTGACATCATCATCATTATTGTCACCATCATCATTGCCATCATCATCATCATCATCATCCCAGTCTCCATCCCGTAAGTACAGTACTAATGGTGGGAAGGATCCAGAGGCACAAACAGAAAAATAAAGTACAGTAATGAACACTATCAAAAACAGAATTTCCCAGCTTTTGTACTCCTTCTGGCCACCTGTGTCAGCTGCTGTATCACATATACACACATACATACATACATAGATACTTGCACTTTGAATTAGGAATATAGTAAGGGAATGATGGTGAAAAAATGAATAATGCAACAAATTTATGACCCGTCTGCCTAGGGGTGACCACATCTACACTGTTACCATTCATCCATACATACAGTACATACATACCTACACCGTACATACATGTATACATATGGTACCAGTAAATAAAACATGCATGCTCTTTGGAGTAGGAATATTAGTGAGAGGAATGGTGATAAAAGATGAGTATCCATTTGCATTACCATTAGCAATTATATCTTTGTTCCCAGGGGCGACCACACTGAGACAGTGGACATTGATTACGACCCAGAGCAGACCAGCTACGCCACCCTGTTGGACATGTTCTGGAAGTATCATGACCCAACCTCCAAGTGCACACGCCAGGTGAGTATTTAGTCCCGTCACTTAGAGGAAGTTTTGTTTTGTTCTTATAAAGGCTCCAGCATGCTTATATGCATCGGCCTTGGTCACTTAATGGGGGCTTTCCACGCTTCTCCATCTCTAGCATCGTCTCCCTTCAGCCACTTGTCCCTGATATATGCAGTAATATTAATAATACGCAGTGACATGCTATATATATATAACATCTATAGATGTATACTGAGTTTAATAAAGAATCCTCACCCATTACTCTGGTTCATCTGATTATTGAATCACTGTATATAAAGTCCATAGCATAGCAGCACTAGTTATTGCCATCCCACATTATTTCTCTCATGTATTTAATTGAGACTAATTATTTAAGACAGTAAGAGGTGGCCACATACCAGTTGTCTCCATGTCGTACTGTCCTCTGCTATTTGGCTACTTCCCCTCCAGCTCACACACCCCTCTCTCATATATTACTCCATTCCATTCCTCCATATCCTCCTTGATCTCTTCCCTCACCTAACTCACAAACTCAGTCCTAGTCAGTCTCTGTACTAACAGCTTATCATTTTGCAGTACAGTAATCACATTCTTGGTCTCACCCTCCACCTCACATAGACACTCCTAGTCAGTCTTTCTCATTTACTAACAGCTTGTCAATTTGCATTTTTCTCATTGTTGGTCTCCCCCTCCCCTTACTCACATACACACTCCCAGTCAGTCTCATTTACTAACAGTCCTTCATTTTACAGTAATCTCATTCATGGTCTTCCAGTCCCATTCGCACACATACACACTCCTAGTCAGTCTCTAATTTACTAACATTCATTCATTTTTCAGTACATGTCAGCCATCTTGTACTGGGATGAGGAGCAGAAGCATCTGGCGGAGGAGACACTGAAGCAGCAGCAGAGCCAACGCGCCCGATGCATCACCACCGCCATCATCCCCATCGACAAGTTCTACGAGGCTGAAGAGTGAGTGGAACACCTGTTATTTTTTTTTAATTTTAATAAGTTCTCATTATAATTACCTGTACTGGGTAATTTTTTTTTTTTTTGATATTCCTGTTTACTGTTAACTCCTTGAACATGATGCTTTATTTATTTATTTATTTGTTTAGATTGTTCTTAATATTTCTAGACAATTTTCTGTGCTTTGAAGAAATTATTTGTCATGATGGGCCAGAGACAGCCTTCACTAAGCCCCTCACTTTTTTTTTTTTTTTTTTAAATATGAAAAACAGTAAAACATATCATCAGACGGCAAGGACATAGAATTGGTATGCCTTCAGACTGACTGCTTTCGGTCCACAGTGGTAATAAAAAAACGAAATTCCTCTGCTTCCTATGATTCTTACCACTTTCCCCCTGTTGGCAGTATCAGTGGTTTGGAAAAGTTCGTGATGTTCTTCCCTGACTTATAATGAGGACTAGTATGGTAGTAGTGGTAGGAATAGTAGTTGTAGTAGAAGTAGTAGTAGTAGTAGTAGTAGTAGTAGTAGCAGCAGCAGCTCCAGGTTCATCTGAAATGTGTACCACAATGAAGGTCGATGTACCATAATATCTTTAACTCTCATGGTTGTAATAACTCATGTTGGATGCCAGCAAATGCCAGATGGTTTTATTCAGCTGAGAGTGAGTCATAGGAGCCTGAGAGTGTTAATACTGCCACTGTTACCTCTCTCATGCTTGGGATAACTCTAGTGTTTGATTCAGCTGGTGGTGGATGGTTTTCTTCATCGACTCTGAGTGTTATTTAGTTCTTTGTTTTGTGTATACATAACCTTACCTGTGGAATGGAGTTGTGAATCTTCGGTCTATCTGTCTATAGCCAGACACCAATAATAGATGAATAGGTAGATAGAAGAGTCCCAGCTGCATCCCACAGTTAAGATAATGTATACATAAAATGGAGGGGTGAATGAAGACAATCCATTTTAACTAACTCACAGAGGAAGCTATACCCTGTTCACTTTAACTTGGCCTAAAATTGTCCTGTTTCCATCTTAAAGGGTGGGTTATAACAAGAGGTTAACACTAGAGAATGATGCTAGTCATGAAAAAAATGCTATAAATAGGATGTAGAGCCATAGTATTGCCTCATTTTGCCACTCAGTTATGATAAATAAGCTGAAATGGGATTGTGTTAATAGTTGTAGTAGTTTCTCAGTCCTCCCTGTAAAACAACACAGCATGGAATATAAAGATATCTGCTTGGTTCCCCTCCCTTCCCCAGTGAGTCAGTGAGTGTTGAAAGAAACTGGAATGATGATGTGCTTGTAGAGTAAAAAGAATGCATGTGTGTGTTTGTAGAGTAAAAAGAATGCATGTGTGTGTTTGTAGAGTAACAAGAATGCATTTGTGTGTTTGTAACCTTAGCAGTGGAAGAGCATGATTGGGAGGACTGTGTGATCCTGTGAGTGTAGTAGATATTTAAGGTGAAATTCAGAGTTAGCCTGACACAATCCTGGAGGGGGTGGTCATGAATGGATCCTTTCAAAATTGCCATGGTCTCTGTCATCAGGCGTTCTTGCTTCATCTCACCCTTATAAACCTCTCCATCCCTCCTCTCCACCTCATCCCTGGTCTGTGTTCCCCTTTCCCTCCGCCTGACTCACACGTATATTCTCCTTGCTAGTATCACTCCATTCCCATCACATGGCCAAATCATCTCTGGGTACTCTTCATGATACTATCCAGCACATTCACACACATGCACATCAACACCACAACATTCCCAGATTCATTTTCATTTATTCATCATCCAGTCCTACATTGCCCCATGAGGAGCGTAGGAGCTTGGGGCTAGGCAGGTTGGTCCTGACATTTAAGATGAGAGTGACCAGCCTCACTCATCCCTGAGTGGCATTACATGAGCAATAGACCCCAGCCATCCATGGCTGTAAACCTTCACTGGCTCAATGCGATTGGAGTGCCGTAATTACCCACTAAACTGCCAGGCACCAAAATTTGGTAGTGAATGGTTCTCTGGTGTACAGGAAACCATTTGGCTTGCCACTCAGTGTAGAGCCACCCATAGGCAGAAGGAAGGGGAAAGAATGAAGGAAAGACACAAGAGGGGGTGTAAAGTCACCTGTAGGCAGAAGGATGAGGAAAGAATGAAGGAAAGAAAGACAGAAGAGGATGGAAAGAAAGAAAGATGGAGGAGAGGAAAGGGCAGACACCCGAGAGCAGCACTACACCGAGTGAGTGGATGGTGAGTGCCCCCACCAGCCATTAAATACCTTCATTTATTTATCTCTCTCTCCATGTAGCTGCACACACTTCTCTCATGTGACTCATTTCCACTCCTTTTAATAGCTTGGAATGGGTTGGATTATGAAATTGTTCTGATATTAAAAGTACAGTAAAGACAGGGAGTGGGATTAGATCAGGTTAGGTTGTTGTATTAATGAAAAATGGAAAGGTGTTCCTCATGGGGAAACGTAGGACTGGGTGATGAATGAATGGTGTTTGAAGATTTTGATAATGAATGTACAGTAATTCCTCATGTAACACTAGATTTGTTCCTAAAAGCTGTCATGTCAGATGAAAAACGTGTTAAGTTAGGACTATGAACCAGGATGAATGATCGATGATAAAAAAAATAATCATATTCAGGACTGCAAAATTTAATTGACAAAGTGGAGTATATATTGTGGCTGGACATATCTGTGTGTATTAGATGTTAAAATCCACATACAGTTAATTTAAAGAAAATAAAATGCTCTATTGAGATGATTATTTGCTCGTGTAACTTGTATCAGCTTTGACCCTTCATTGCGCAACTGGCAACTGAACAGTAAACACTGTTGTGTTAAGTGAAAAGTGCCTCTGTTTTTGTTAATAACTTTATTGTGATAAAATGTGTTACATGAAGGGGTGTTAAATATGGAATTACTGTAACAGAATATAATTACAGTATGTTAAGATATTGTATGATTACAAAAAATAACATGGGACATTTGTAATAATTAGAAGCATCATCTGAGGGAGTTAAATTAGGGCATTGTTTTAATAATAATGGTAATTGGATCCAGTGTTGTCAGTGCACAGAATAACACTAAGACATTTAGGGAATTAAAGGAACACGATCTTTTGGAGTTAGATTTGGACTGTTGTGGTGATAAACATAATGGGATCTCAGTATGTTCTCCACCCACCATAAGATACATCATCTGATTGTGTGTTGTTCCATGAGGAGTGTAGAAGCCCAGGGTTAGCCAAGTTGGTCCTGACATTTAAGATGAGAGTGGCCAGCCTTACTCATCCCTGAGTGGCATCACATAAGCAATAAACCCCAACCACCCCATGGATATAAACCTGCATCAGCTCAGTCCGATTGCAGCTCCCTAATTACCCACTAAACCACCAGGTCCCATAATCTGGTTATGTGGTTACCACCCAGGGTAGTAAATGGTTTCCTGGTGTACAGGAAACCATTTGGCTTGTCACTTAGCATAGATATCTGTCACTTCGTGTAGACATCCGTATACAGATTATTTTTTATTTCAAATAACATGATGATACAGAGTTAGAAAAGTTTTTTATTTTATTTTTTATTAATATATAATGAACATAAAAGAGTACTGTGTTCATTGTTATGATAAAGAATATAAAACAATCCCATGTTCATTGTTTTGCTGCTGATCATGGAAGGTTCTCACTGTGTCCTCCACCTGCAGTTACCACCAGAAATACATACTTCAGCGCCATCCCCAGCTCATCAACGCCCTCGACATCGACCCGGGCGAGGAGCTGATAAAGAGTCACGTTGCCGCTCGTATCAATGGCTACCTTGGTGGATATGGCACCCTGGGGAGGTTCGACAAGGAGTGGAAGACCTGGGGGATTACTGATAAAATGGCCGAGTATATCAGGGGGGAGGTTATGGGGGGGTATCGTGGGTCATGTTAAATTGCAGCTCATAGGGGAGGATGGTGGACTGTCAGAGAAGGGCATTTTCAGTTTGCAGTCCACCGGGTTCATGTTTCAGATGAACTTGGGGCCACAACTAATACTGCAACTACATTTGCCTCACTCTTACCTCACCTTTTATGTTATAGTTTGGGAAAGAATAATCGGGTATAACTCAGGGTATTACAGTACTATAAATTATATCTACTAGTACAGTGATCTCTTGGTTATTGAACATAATTGGTACTGCGCCTAGTGTGTTGTAATGAGATTACGTGGTAACAAAAGTACAGAACCTCTGGGATTTATCCTAATTGGTACTGGGCACCCCATATTTAGACCCAAACCCACCAAATACATCTATACTGTTATGTTAAGTATCCAGAACACAGGGGCGTGGTTAGATTAATAGATAATAATGAAAAGAGCTCAGTAAGGATGAAACACGATCCATATAGAGGCCTGAGGTAAGGGATGCTGAGACTAGGGGGTGGAGAGGTAGTGGTCTCCACCATCAAGTATTAACTCTTCAGTAGGACCTCATGTTTGAATCCCTCAAAGCCATCAGAAACCACAGATTTTACACCATCACTTCAGGCAGAAACCAGCTCAGTTGCATGATAATGAAGTTTTTTTAGTCCAAAAATGCATTTTAACAGCAGGAGTGCAGATTTTCAGCAAGCAGTGATAAAAAAAATTTGCTAAAAATTAGTGTTTGATAGCCATGAGATCACTGTACTGTATTACTATGCATATCTCTAGGATACAGTATCTCATAATTATACAGCATCAAATGTATATGAATGCTGAGAATATTGCAACCACCAAAATCAGCATCGATAGATTCCCCAGTAGTGTTTATGATGCTTGAGAAGTAAAGCATTCTTGCTGTTTTCAAGCAGATGGTGTTTGCCGGTTGGGGTGTTTGTTTTTGCTGCTTTGGATGTGGTTGCTTAGTATTAAAAGTGGAATACTGTATGGTTGTCTCACTGCTCCTTTTGTGACGTTAAGTGGTGGCATTATCATCACTATGGTAGGATCTCTCTTATCGTCATTGTCATCATTGATATACTGTAATCACAACCATAAACATATCATTTTCATCATCAACACTGCCTTGATCATCACTATCTCATCATCATCATCATCATCTCATTGTTCTCATTCTAGCTTTACTCTGTGCAGCTGTGGTATCTCCTAATGCAGCAACAAAGTCATTCTTCTGGAAAATAGTAATGTATGAAAAATATTGTGGTATAGAAGGTGACAGTGTGCATGTTAGTAAATGGAGTGACAAGCTGATGGATGAGATTCAGTTACAGTATATCAGTGCAAAGTAATAAAAGAAAGGTCCATCCATCCATCTATCATCCAATCCTATGTTGCCCCATGAGGAGCGTAGGAGCACGGGGCTAGGCAAGTTGGTCCTGACATTTAAGATGAGAGTGACCTGCCTCACTTATCCCTGAGTGGCATTTCGTAAGCAGTAAACCCCAACCATCCCTTGGAAATAAACCTTCAAGTGTGCAAAATGAAGAAAGATAAGTGTACAGAACAAGAAAAGAGAGGTTGCTGATGATCAACCCCAGTCTGTCTGGCTGAGCAAATCCATCAACCCCAGACAAGCAACTGATCCTGCAGGGTTATCCCATTCAGTGAACCCACGTTCCCTTTCAGCTGACGGCAGCTCGCCACAATGACACGCGGGGATTACTGTGGAGGTTTGGTACATGGATGGATGCTGCATTTGTGTGTCCACTCAGTTAATATGGGCACTACATTAGGCTCCACTTACACCCCATTATTTAGTTATATGGTTACCACCCAGCATTGTGAATGGTTTTCTGGGTTACAGGAGACTATTAGGCTTGTTATTTTGTAGTCACTTCATAGATAGTTTGTAGAGCTTGTATTAAGTTTTGTAAGTAGTAGTAGGTTAAGTAGATAACCTTAGTTCCCTTTGTTGTACAATGACAAGAGAGGTAAAGATGGGTGTGGAGTGTGGTACTATTTATAGTTTATTTTTCTTGAAAGATTAACGATTCTGTCACACACGAGTGTAACATATGGAGAGCTTCCTGATCGCTATCTCAGAGCCTGTCCCCTTTCTTCCACTGAGATCCTCGCACTATCTAGAGAACCTCTCGCTCCTGTCTCTCTCTCTCTCCTGCTCCCTAATTCCTCTCTTGTATAGGAGGGCTGTGTTACATGGACTGGACATAAGTTACAATCTTCTAGACGCCTGTATGTGTGTCTTCCTATCAGCTGTCATGAGGTGCAAACTTTACGTTCTTCAGAGGGAATGTGCATTGATATTTCCTACCAGCCCTAGCGGTGAGGGGGAATGCTAAAGTAATTTCCTAACTATGACCCTGGCTCAACTTCTAGATTACATCTATTATTTATGATATTTTAGAGTCCTGACAATTCTGTGTAGAGCCACCTGAAGTGGAAAGAAGAATAATAAAAGTGACAGGAAGGAAAGGGAGAGGTAGGAAGAGAGGAGGGCAAACAGAAAGAGAATGAGAAAGTGGGAAGAAGTTGTCAGCACTACATCAAGTGAATGGATGATGGTCACCACCAAAATAAGAGGTTAATGTGCAAAATAAAAAAAGATAGGTATAAGTGGTAAGGAGCAGAGAGTATAGTGGCACAGGGAAGAAAATTAGGTCTAATACAAAGCTGAGTTTTGAGCTTGGAGACTGCAAGAGTGTTGTTTGAAAGTATTTTGCTGTCCACATTAATATATGGATGTGTGACTTTGGTGTGACATGAGTGTGAAAAGCCAAGAGTAGGAACACTGGAAGTGGGACTACTGAGGAATGTGTAAAGTGTGTGGGGTGGATGAGATAATGTGACTTACCAAAGATGTGGAGTACAGAAGTTTGTTGACAGTAGGGTATGGGTGTGTTTAAATGGTAATGATCATGTCGTAAAAATGTACGTACTGTAGATAGCGTGATGAAATGGACATAAGTGAAGGCGGGATAAGGTGTGGTAGACCAAGGAAAAAGTTGATGGACGAGGTAAATGCATGAAAAAAAAAAAAAGTTGGGGAATATGAGGAAATTAGGGAGTTGACAGGATCCTGTTCGCTAGATCAAGTATGTATGGAGACATAATATGGATTTGGCGCTCCTTTTTGAACTTGATGGTCGGTGGATTGATTTTCTGTGAACGGAGAACATGAGGTGCATTTATAAAGAAAAATCCCCCTCCCCCATGTATTTGTTGCAAGTTAGGTCTGTGAGATGGAGTCAGAATTCTGTGGTCCATTTCATTGGACGTTCTGGTAATGCTGTAATTCTTCCAGCATGTATCCACTCACTTGATGTAGTGCTGCCTACTTCTTCCTTAGCCTTTATCATTCTTTTTCTGTGCCTGCCCTCCTTTCTTCCTATTTCTCCCATCTTTCCTGTCACTTCTTATTGCTTTTCTTTCCTTACAGGTGGCATTACATTGAGTGACAAGCCAAATGGTTTCCTGTAAGCCAAGAAACCATTTACAACGCTGGGTGGTAACCATATAACCAAACCATACGTGCTCCCTACGTGTCAACAAGTGGGTTGGTGGAGGGTTAGTGCCCCTCCCCGTAAAAAAAAAAATAACTCAAAGTCAAATGGCCACCCCTTACGGGATTATGGTGTCTGGCAATAGATAGATAGATAGATAGATGTATGGACGTCCACCCACTAAAGAATTGTTCGGCATCTCTGGTTTTGATGAGCTTTGATATAATGAAACCGTGTTGATTTAGTAGTGTTGATAATTCAGAATCTTTGGTCTGTCATATTTTATCACATACAAGTGTGCTGAATAATTTTTTAGTGGGTGTAGAGTCTTATTTTATTTTGAATATTCTGCTTTGCCACCCCTTTAGATGGGAAAGAGGATTAAGATAATGAAATTTGTGTGTAAAGCTGCAGAAAGATTATTATTACAGTATTATTATTATTTAACGCATTCACTCCGAGAGGACCATGATGGGGGTTTGTAACAGACAGATGGAGGGATTATATGAATGCAGATGTAAAGTTGCCGTTATCTGCCCATCTCACTGACCACAGGAGAGACAGAGAGACTGGAGATGTGAAACGAACTAAGAGAGCTGGATAGAGGAAGAGGGGTGATAATTATGAAGTGAAACGAGAGAGAGGAAGAAGGAAGGATGGGCGATGTGAATCAAAAGAGCGAGATTGCCCAAGTTCTGTCCTTGGAAACAGAAAACACCAAGCCTGCGAGGGGTGAAAAAGCGCGGGAGAAAAACATTGATTTTTTTTTTTTAGGTCAGTGGGCATTGCAGATTGCATTATTTTTAGTTTTTTCTTCACCTCTTAATAATAGTTGTCAGGGGAAAACACTATAGGAAAAAAGACGAACTAAGAGAGGGGGGGTAGAGGAAGAGGGGTGATAATTACTGTATGAAGTGAAACAAGAGAGAGGAAGGAAGGATGGGCGATGTGAATCAAAAGAGCGAGATTGCCCAAGTTCTGTCCTTGGAAACAGAAAACACCAATCCTGCGAGGGGTGAAAAAGCGCGGGAAAAACATTGATGATTTTTGTTTTTTTTTTTTAGGTCAGTGGGCACTAAAGATGGCATTATTTTTAGTTTTTTCTTCACCTCTTAATAATAGTTGTCAGGGGAAAACACTATAGGAAAAAAGACAAGGAAGAAAAAAAAAACTCGAGAGGTTGGTAAAACGTGAGTCAACTTTTTTTGTATATCCGACCTTGCAGAATTTTCATAATTATCATCGTTAGACGAAACCAGGGCAGCGTGTTGTGGCAGAGGAGCGTATAATTTGCCTTTTCGCTTTGATTACGTATTTTGTAGCTTCTTTGTGCAGTCTCTAAACAAGATTATTCAGCTAAGAATACTTCAAACTTGAGGTTAAATGTATATAACGAGGTAACCCCGTCATTGCCAGAGATGGGGTGGTAGCTGTGGCAACCGTCATCCACTCACTTGATGTAGCGCCGTCAGTATTTTCCTTCCTCCTTCTCATTTCTCTCACGAACGACAGAAAGGTGGCAAGGAGGACATTTGCCCCCACCCAGAAATATTAGTGGGGGACGAACTCTCTCTCTCTCTCTCTCTCTCTCTCTCTCTCTCTCTCTCTCTCTCTCTCTCTCTCTCTCAGGATTATCGTGAGCCGAATACTGACAGGGCCCGATTCAGTAATTTTTGAAGAAGGGGGTGGGTATTAGTCCTAGAAGAGCTTCCATTTAATGCATTCCAATAAGCAAAATCAAAATTCACACATTTTTTGGTCATAGAAGTACTTAATATAGGCAAATGCAAGTAACATTTCAGTCAATCAGTGCAGCAAGATATTTATTGCAAGTATCTTAGTAAATAACATGTTTTAGGGTAAGTAACTAATGGTCTAGCGAAAATAAGGGAGCGTACGTCCCCTACCTGCTTCCTTTCTACAGTCTGTATGTTATTTTTTTTCCGTTGAGAATTTAATGATGCGTTTGAAATTAAAAATCACACTCCGCGAAGATAAAGATTTGATCACAATACGTTGAGAAATACGCAAAAACTAACCTGAGAGAGAGAGAGAGAGAGAGAGAGAGAGAGAGAGAGAGAGAGAGAGA
>JAGKTI010008371.1:7500-19267 GCA_018397915.1 Birgus latro | reverse complement strand
TATTCCGGGTTACCCTTCTTCATGTACTCTAGTTCAGTCATCCATGTAGTTCTTTAGGCACAGTATGTCTGTTGTCGGTTTGTGTTTACCTGACAGAAGTGGACCACACTCACAGCATGTGCTTGCGTGAAAGTGGTGAACCTTAGTTATGAAGCAAGAAAGAGTTTTGGTTTCTAGTCAAATCGACCTTCAAATCATACTGAACTTGGCCATCAACTGAGCTCAGAAGGGTTTGACTTCTTTGTCAGGTTAGAAGAAACAAGCCGTGCAAAGCGAACCCAGTTTGTTTTGCTCGATTCCCGGAACTACCGCTAGTCCTTTGGGCAAGGCCTTTTTCCCAAGTCTGTCCGTAGGTAACTGGGGACTTAATTTTCTAAAGTAACTTTGTGTATCGTAGTATGGTTGCTATACTCGTACTTGCTAGTTACGCTGGACAGTTAACACAGGCGTGTTGTGCTTGTACCCTGCTTTGCACAGTAGAATATCCACGATGTAGCCACTCAATTTACAGTTGTCAAAGACGCATACGAGGGAGCATATAATGTTGAATTTTACAGGTGTATTCGACACTGACTGCACTAAAGGTGATCACAGAAATGTACAAGTCACAGAAACAGTTATGTTACCAGCTCCATCCGCAGAAAATTTACAACTGGCGAAATACAGTGAAAATCCTATCTCTGCTAGTGCGTGTTTCAGATGCTTCTACTTTTCCGCTATGTATTTGTCAACCATGGGAAGATATTTGTGTCTGTGCCTGTACGTATCTGTAATTATTCGCCTTTGTTTCGTATGCAGTTAGTTACCGAGTGCATTAGTGTGTGTGTGTGTGTGTGTGTGTGTGTGTGTGTGTGTGTGTGTGAACTAGCTCTACGCAGGGCCAACTTGGCATCGAAATCTTAGTACAAGTTATGTAAAATATGTACAGTTTCCAGCGTAGAAATATAGTAGAATAAAAATAAACTTCTTTACTAAATCATGATTCAACACATTGTTCAATTGTCGCTTCACTGCAGACAAATGAAGTAAGAACTTTCATTTACACATCTTTGCATGGTGATAATTAATAAATAAGAATGCCCACGTATTTTCTGAGTGTGTTAAGAGGGAATTAATAGAGAAGGCAGCTGTCACTATTGTGCAACATGCCTTATAGCCCCTACAGCACAAAGGTGGTGTTAAGGGAGGGAGGCTGAATTTACTTGATTCATTGATTAACCCATTGGCTTCCAGAGTTCCTGTGCGAGGGATTTTGCTGAGAGGGTACTAGGCGTACCGCCCTCCTACTGTCAGGTCATAGTCACGAAGCTCATAGGTCCCTTCCCCGGGGTTCCCTTCTATATTCAGTTTTGAAAATGCCCAGTTCCGTCCTATATTGAGGACACTAGTCGCTAATGGGTTAATGCCCAAACAAAATCAAATTGATCAACTTTACATCCTCTCATCCTACTGTACATGGGAAATGTGCTAAAAATAATCATCACCATTATTGCTCATATTCGTAATGCAATTTCGTATTCGGCTTTATTTCTTTGAACCAGTGTCATAACATTTTTCAGTAACTGGTCATCTTACTGAGAGATTTATTCTTCTTTGGAAAGATCTTTTGTAGTGAGTGAGTGAGTGAAGTGACGGAGTTAAATAGCTAATATAATGCAGAACAACCAGCCAAATGTGAGGATAGCAGTGGAGGTGGCGTGACACTGACTCTCACTTAACCCGAGGCGTCCCGTCGACGTATGGGTACGTAGCAACGTTTTGTCACGCTAGACCCATCAACGTACGGGTAAGTCGCTCAATTGCAAGGGTCATAATCTGCACAATTTTCAAGTTTCATGGGTGAATTTTGGTAGGCATATGTGGGATACCTTCCTCTATCTGCTGTCAAGTGGGGATATTGCCGGCCCCGCCTGACCCCCCCTCCCCCCCACACTTGGCGATTCACCTGTTACCAGTGACCTGGCCAGTAAAGACATGTTGTCCCACGGTCTCTCCAATGACGAAATTCATGGTGAAAGTGATTCCTGAGGTGGGGGACAAAGAAATAAAGAAGCTAGAGCAAGAAACAAGCAGAAGTGATGAGGTGGTAATGTCATAAAGGAAGGTGCATATGTGGATATGTTTGGTGACTGAACAATGCTTCTATTGCCTATATAAATGTGTGAAAACCAATATAGTCTTGTACTACACAAAAATTCCTACCAAATAGATAAATAAATATATAATTTAAAGTGGCTTGAATTAGTTAACCCTTCCATAGTTCGTTTTCTTTAGCCAGGTACCCTGAGAAAGAGGGAAAATGTAGGGCTGACTCATTACCTGTAGCACCATTTATAGCCTCAGGAGGGCGATTTCACTATGAATTCTCGATGTTTCTCACGAAAGGCGAAGGTTTGAGCAAAAAAGAAAAAAAAAGAGGTGGGAAATCGGTCGGGACATGACGGGTTAACCTTGATGCCCGACGTTCAACTTCTCACCCCGCCTGGTAAAATGCCTCAGGAGCGGACAAACAAGGCAGCTGTGTTACACCCCGCCTAAGAAAATCCCTCAGGAGCAAACATACAAGGCTGCTCTGCTACATCCCACCTGACAAAATGTCTCAGGAGTGGACATACAAAGCTGCCCAGCTATACCTCACCTGACAAAATGCCTCAGGAGCAGACTTACGAAGCTGCCCTGCTACACCTCACCTGACAAAATGCGTTAGGACCGGACATACAAGGCTGCTCTGCTACATCCCACCAGACAAAATGTCTCAGGAGCAGGCGTAGAAGGCTGTCCTGCCATCTGTACGAGGCGGGTGATGGGACTGGGTGTCATATGTTGCCCACCGCTTTTTGCGTTTTGATGGTACAGAGGGCGAGGCGCTGCCACAAAAACACGTGGCCGAATACAATTGTGGATTTGTCATGGGTGAGGGGCAGGGCATTTTTTTTTCTTGGTGGGGGGCGTTCTCACATTTCGACTGTGCTGCTGGTTGTTGTGATTGATTGTGGTGGTGGTGGTGGTGGTGGTAGAGGTGGTAGCTGTTCCGACTGATTATTGTGGTAGTCGAAGCAGTAGTTGTGGTGGCTATTGATGGGAGTGAGTGTGATGTTTGTGTTGATTTGTTGTTATGACTTAGTATAGTGGTGTAGTGAGTGACTGTCTTTTTTGTGTAACTTACTGTGATTGTTATTGCTGTTCTAAGTGGTGGTTGTTGTGGTGGTGGTCGTTGTGAGTGAAGTGCTATGAGGTTGAGGGCGAGGGCATGAGGCTGCAAGGTGAAGATAGATGATGGAACCACTTTTGGATTAAATGTGAGTGAAAGAGCGGTCATGTTATTGATAGTTGGCGATGTTGCTTGATTGTATTGATGACTGATTTGGTTGTCGTTACTGTGACTGTGTTTGTGGTTAGTGTTGTGACTGATTGTGGTGATGGACTGGAGGGTTGCTGTGACTAGTAGTGGTGGTTGTGATTGTATTGATGATGCTGATTGTTGTGACTGTTTTTGGTGGTAGTGCTGGTTTGTTGTTTTGAATGGTTTGTCGGTGGAGTGATTGTGGTAGTGAGTGATTGTGTTCTCGGTGGAAGAGACAGTAGTTGATGCGATTGACTGACTGGTTGTTATTGTTGTAAGTGGTTTAGGTGGTGGTTGTGAGGGAGGTGTAATAAGGGTGAGGGCAAGAAGCAGCAAGGAAAGGAGAGAGATGGCAGGCATCCTTTTGGCTTTGTCGTGAATGGAGGACAGGGTATATTTTCTTTTAGTTTCTCATTGGGGAAGGGATTGTGTGTGTGTGTGTGTGTGTGTGTGTGTGTGTGTGTGTGTGTGTGTGTGTGTGTGTTTTGTTGTGTCTGTTATTGTATACATGTGATATTTACTTGTGATTCTTGCTGGTATGAGCAATGGTGGTTTTTGTTGTGAGTAACTGTGACTGTTGTTGTTTCAGGTGGTAGTGATGATGGTCAGTTTAACTGATTACCTTTACTGCTGTGAATGTGTTGATGGCGGTGGGTGCTCTCAGAAAGTGATAAGTTGCTAAACACAAAATTTCCGGAAAAAAAAAATAGATAAAAATTGTGGCAATGACTACAGTATGATAAAGTCTACCAAAAAATTGTTGCCGAAAGGAAATAGAAAATAACAGGATCCAGCTATGAAGTAGCTTTATGGCCAGTCCTACATAGGAGACTTTGCTGTACTTCTTCCTTAGGGATACACCTTCCATCTTACACCTAACTTGCACTCTTATAAGATCTGCTTCCAGGAGAATGGGTGTGCTAAGCCGACTCTGTAACTTCTTTACCCCTGCACAGTTGTTGACTTTATACACGGGTTTTATTCACCCCTCTGTAGAGTACAACTCTCATGAGTGGGGAGGCTCCTCACATACAGCTCTTCTCAATAGGGTGGAGTCAAAGGCTTTTCGTCTCATTAACTCTCCTCCACTTACTGGTTCCCTTCAACCTTTGTCTCTTCGCCGCAAGTTGCATCTTTATCTCTTTTCTATCGTTACTTCAATGGTCACTGCTCCTCCGAACTGTCTGCTTGTGTCCCTCCACCTCAACGACGGGTGTGTAGTACCCGTCTAGCAACAAACTCTCATCCCTTTTCTGTCCAACTCTCTAATGCAAGAGTTAACCGCTACTCCCAGTCCTTCATTTATGCAACAGGTCAACTCTGGAACTGTCTCCCTCTGTCTGTATATCCTACTTCCTATGATCTCCAGTCTTTCAAACGCAGTGTATCCAGGCATCTCGAAATGAACGGATCTTGAATTTGGCACTCTTTTGTATTTTTTTTTCTTGGAAGGAACGGTTTGCAGGCTCATGGCCTTTAGTTCCTTCTTTCCTGCATTAAAAAAAAAAAAACTTTATTTTTCACATTTTGTATAGTATTTTAAACTTTAAACTTCTCTTCTGTTTCTATGGCTTGTTGCAGTGAATGTACTTTAAGATGTGGCTGTGACTGTGAGAATGTCTGGTTGTAAGTGTAGATTTAACTGCAGTTTAGATATGGTGAGGATGCAGCTGACTTTATAATTCAGAATGTGAACTTGATGCAGCTGCAATTACCTGTGGGTGTAATAGTGAGCATTTTGTCTTTTCCTCAGTGGT
Source organism: Birgus latro (assembly GCA_018397915.1). Taxonomy (NCBI): domain Eukaryota; kingdom Metazoa; phylum Arthropoda; class Malacostraca; order Decapoda; family Coenobitidae; genus Birgus; species Birgus latro. Next base: position 14,167 of record JAGKTI010008371.1, on the reverse strand, counting down.
AGAGTTTCGATTCTGAGCTGTGATGCTAGTCCTACAAGTAGTCTGAAGCTTTCCTACCAGATATAACACCTCCAAGAGTGCAAGGCGGCGTCCAGCGCCAAACTCATCTGAACTATGGTAGCCTAGCCTCGGGTTCTGGTCCTCCATGACTTAAGAGAGGTAATACGGGACATATTTTTTTTTCTTTAATTAAAAAAGAACTCGAAGACTGAAACACCTCTGACTTAACAATCACATGGATGCCTTAGTCTCAGTATACCTTGCCACATAACATTTCACAGTCAGGAGGTCATAGGCAAGGGGAAACGTAAAGGGAACAGAGAGACACCGGAATGCATTACCCCCGTCGGCTTGGGGATCTCATATTATTTATATATCCTTTTTGTTTTCATACGCTTGTACTCGGCTTAGAACAGCCGCTTTGGCGAGAAGAAATTAATCCAGGCTATATCGAACTCTTTCAGTTATTACAGTCTATCCCAAGATGAATAAAATAGCCTGGAAATCTTGTGGAAAGGGTCAATACTGATGGTAATGAGTCACAAATGGCAATACTCCAAGGGTAGTAACAAATGCAATTTTCAGTTATCTCTGTATCAGTTAACATTCCTACTGCTGTTGTTCTGTTGTTGTTATTGTTGTTATTGCTTTTGATGTTTTTATTACTGTGACCCCAGGCTCACTTGAACGGAAATCATTGGACTGTAGGCTGAAATTTCCTATCTGCACTCCACCATTGCCCTTTCGAGGGGGGATACGGTGGCAGTTGAGGGACGTTTGCTGAAGGGCTGCCCGGTTATGTCGGTACCATTGCATAAAGGCGTCCATCCCTGGCACCATTTATCAACGCAATTTACATAAACAGTAATAGGTAACTGAGTTTATGGTGAGAGTGAAAGAGAATAGTTCCCTTAACACGGTTGCAAGGCTATTTTTCTGGTAGTGTGGACATCTGACTCATTAGTAACATTGGCATTCATTAAGGGTTCCATTTTCATGTAGGTGGGTGTGAGGGTGTGTGTGCAAGGCTGGGTCCCTGTGTGATATTGGCAGATCGGCGCTACAATGAGTTCACAGAACTCCACAAATGTTTACCTTCACCGACCCATCTGGTGCCGACAAGGCAGGACTAGGATGCCTGGTGCTCTCGCAGTACTGGCTCACTGCAAAGGGGGAAGAATTGTAGAGTATACATAACGGAATGAGTTTTATTTATTTCTTTATTCATTTATTTTTTGCTAACGGTCCAGGAGAGGGAAGTCTTCACATTGTGGCGCCAAAATAACCAGATGGTGGAGCTTGCCAGTTATACAAATGTACCTCATCTCCCTTCCTATCCTTCATAAAGAGGAGCATAGACTGCAAGAATTGACAGCTTCAGCCCGAACTCCACTGGATTCACGTTCAAATGAGCCTGGGGCAACAACAACAACAAAAACAACAACAACAACAACAACAACAACAACATTCTGGATAATACTAGGCGATCTCAGCTTAGGAAAGATCTTCCTGGACTACTAGCCATTGTGAGCGAGTTTGCATGTTTAGGATATGTCTTGAATCGTATACATTACTCTGAACTATTAGGAAGTTAAAAAAACTAACCCTCATTAATACGTTATTTGATTTCTGGTAAAATTTAAAAGTAAGAAAAGATCAGTGTGAGACAGTTATGCAAGATATTTTGACCTCTAAGATTCCTGTTTCATAAAACTTTTTCTTCCAAGTATCTGGGCTAAAATTTCCCACATACGCAGGTTGTGGGGCGGATTCCTGCTTTTGGCCTCCGGTGTGGAAAAAAAAGCACTTCAGGCAGATTTGATTGGGTGTCGTCCATTTGCAGGTAAAGGCTTATCCGAAAGTCCAGAAATCTCCTATTTGTGGGCATAGGTAATCGAGTGAGAATGACAAAAGAATAACTGCAGACAAAAAGTGACTCTGAGCGATAGAATCAATAGCTGGCAAGGTATACTGATTGAAGGTTACGTCGTAGTCTAATCTTACCCTTACTGATGTCTGTCTTTACCTCCAAGCGTTTATGAGGAAAGGACGTGTGTCATGAGAGGAGAGGTCGTTTGCGAATAGGAAGGGGAATGCTTGAAGGTCGTTTTAGTTGGTGGTCAAGAGGTCAGAATGCCCCATTTGGAGTGAGGGTCTAGCCACGTGCACAGGTCTGAACCCAGAAGAGGTCACTGGAGGTTTATTAATCATACAATGTCATCAAAGGAAGTAGATCAGTTTTCTACCCCTAACGCCCAGCCTTGGGAGCCTACACCTCGAAGGGGGTAATATGGATTAGCAATTACTATTTTTTTTTTTTTACTGAAGCAATCATACAAAATATAACTACAGGCAACATGAATGATAAATGTTGTTGCTGTCGCTCAAGGTTCGATGATTTATAGAAATCGTCACCTCAGCCAGATGCTCGCAGAGATTTTTTGTTGAGGTTCCGTTGAATGATTTTCAAGTTCGTGCAAATGAGACGTACCAAGAAAGTAATGTTCTAGTATGAGAAAAGGCATTTTGCTGTGTCGGCTAATTAACGAGTTGGATGTGATAGGCATGACAATGTTCGTCATCACCATTATCAAATCCTTCACTGACCCATCAGGGACTTAAGGACCCGGGGTTTGGGTACTCAGTAACCAAAACACAACTAGAATTATATTTTGAACACTTATCGGTTCACATGCAGTTTTAGAGAGTTAACCCATACTAGACCATGTTGTACAGAAAAGTTACATATCATGTCTTAACCCCCAAAGCCATTTTCGTACTAAAGGAGTTAAACATAAGGTACTAACCCACCAGACCACCATCGTACAGGGAGTTGAGCATAAGGCATTAACCCATCAGACCATCTTCGCATTAAAAGAGTTAGACGTAAAGATGACTGTCTAGCACCAGAAAAGGGAGTCAGTGAAGTAGAATTGAACATGAAGGCTAAACGAGTAGATGTATCGCGGAATCAACAAACGGAAGGGAGAAGTCGAATACAGATACACGAGGATTAACTGCCTCAGCCCGAGTACCTCGGTGTACGTCATTTTTGCTGCTACCAGATTTTATTCCACTTCCTAGAGCACGGCAGACGAGGAAGAGCTAATGGAGATTAATAATGTGTGCATTCCCTTCCTCTTCAACTATTCCCTACCACACCTTCCTTTTCTCACCCATTGCCCAGCCATATATGAAAGCTTACGTTGCCTTCCTGTTCATATCTGAAAAGAAACCTAGTCGGGCCGAAATTTGTATTTCTCATTCAAACAACATTTGTTTTTCCAAATGCGAGTAAAAAACGTCCATTCTAAGAAATATATTGCTTCAAAGAGTGAAAATATAGGCGTTTAGATATATGGATGAGGATGATGATGATGATGAGGAGGAGGAGGAGGAGGAGGAGGAGGCAATAAGAGAAATTTTGACAAGAATGAGCTTTCATACAAGAAAACTTTCGAAACGTGTGGGATGATACAAACATCAAAATACGTGAGATAGGTGGAGGATGAGGAAGAAGAAGAAGAAGGGGAGAAGAGGGAGAGGAAAAGGAGGAATAAGGACAAGGAAGAGGACGATGAGAACGAGGTAGGGTTATTTCCGAAATAAGAAAAAGCGTGACGTTCAAGGAAGTGCTCGGGGAAATAATTAACGTCAAGGAGATAAAATGCAAGAAACAAAAATAAAACAAAGGTGTTGATAAGGAGATGAAGGAGAAGGATGAGAGGAGGAGGAGAAAGAAAAGATTAGGAAGACGAAGAAGAGGAGGAGGAGGAGAAGGAGGTAAAGAAAGACTAGGAAGAGGGTTAGCTGCAGGATATGGATGAGGCAAGGTAGACTGGGGTACTCTGCTGTACAGTGAGGGAGTTCTGGGATAAGTGATGACGGGATGAATCAATACATATTACGCACGTTGTTGTGGTCCTCCCTTGCTTCACCCGCTCACCCTGCTTCTCCCATCTGACTCTTACTTATTCACCCTTCCTTCCATGTCTAACCCACTCACACTGCCTTTCCAGGCTAATTCTACTCGCCCATCCTTCCCTATCACATTCACCCTTTTTTTCTCTGCTTCACCCAGTAACTCTGGCTTCCTTTCTATCTCTGCATCATTAACTCATCCTTCAATGACTCATTCACCATCCTTCCCCTGCCTCATCTACTTACCCTGCCTTCCCATTCAAACTCTACCTCACTCACTCTTCCTTCCCTGCCTCATTCACTCTTCCTTCCCTGCCTTATTCACTCTTCCTTCCCTGTCTCATTCACTGCATATTCACCCTCATTCCCCTGGCCCACCTACCTACCCTGCCATTCCTTTCGAACTCTTCTTCATTCACTCTTCCCTCCCTGCCTCACTCACCCTCTTTTCCGTGCTTCATTCATCCAGTCTTTCCAATCTAACCTTGTTCCCACCACACGTTAGCTTCCACGTTCACTCCTCTCCCTCTGCCTTATTCACCCTATCTGTCCTATGTAACTCAGCCTCATTCACCTTTCCTTCCCTGTCGTGCTCATCCTTCCATCCTTGTCTCATTTTGGGCGACAGGCAATAGATATATCAGATAGCTATTCCAGCCACGACACTTTCCTTTTCCTGTCTCAGCAATAATGTTCCTTCGCCGAATATTCAAGTATGTCTGGTGTGTGTGTGCCTTTTGCCAGCCTTTCTGCCTGCCCGTCTGTATGTATGTATGTTTGTGCGTGTGTGTGTGTGTGTGTGTGTGTGTGTGTGTGTGTGTGTGTATCTGTCTGTCTTACTGCTCGTCTGTCTTTCATTTTGTCGTTTTTTTGTCTTTCTATCCGTTTTTCTTTCTATCTGTCTGTGGATATCTGTCTATCTGTCTATGGTAGGGACCGTAAAGACAGAATGGTCCGTGTTTCTATGTAACTATGTGCCCCTCTCTCTCTCTCTCTCTCTCTCTCTCTCTCTCTCTCTCTCTCTCTCCTAAATTTCCATTTTCTTCTCATTCTTCGGTCACCTTTTCCCACCCTACCCTACCTGCAATTATTGTCCAAACGAGGTGGAGTGGCCAGCTATGTTCACACTAAATCCTCATTTACAGCACCCCCAAGCCCTCCCTTACACAAACAAAAACACTCCATTGTCACCACCATCACTACCACCATCACCACCATCATTACCACCACAGCTACTACCATCACTCCCAACACCAGCACCTCCACACCACCACATAACATTCCACTGTCACCACCACCACTACCACCATCACCACCATCACTACCACCACATCATTTACCATCACTCCCACCACCAGCACCTCCACACCATCACATAACATTCCATTGTCACCACCACCACTACCATCATCATCATCATCGTCATCATCAGCAGCGGCAGTAGCAGCGGCAAAACGACTATCATCATCAACATCGTCATTTCACATACATAGAGCCTTAAGAAGTATAGAATGTTCATGAATCTGAATTATGATATTATCGTCAAGTGGGATCTGAGATGCTTGTCCGAGATATCAACTTTTCTGTACAAGTTAATTTGTAAATGTTGACCATCCTTAATACTGTAATCTTTCACCATTATTTCTGTCAGCTTACTTAAGTACTTTTTTTCCTTAGAACAATGGCGTTTTCTCATATTCCGTGCAATAGTTTTCAGTTTTCAATGTGTTTTTCTTCATCACAGACGAATGAGAAACTCTCACTAATGACATTACTGATAAAGTTGTCAGGTGTTTAGGAGAAAGGTTAGCTCATTATCCACTGAATGATAAGCCATGTGCTTTGCTTCTGTTTGTTTCTTTGAACTTTTCCCCTGGATTTCTGTTCATCATGCTGTACTTTTTAAGACACAAATATTGATCCACTTTCCTGCCATAAATAATGCAACACTGAACAATGACTTGATAAAGGCCAAATATCACGATAGTACGAGTCCAGCAATTTCTCAGAATAGAGCGTAAGTATTATATAATTGTTCGTCTAAAAACTGGATCGATATAACTGTCCGCAGTAGTGCTTACCACTGGGAAGCATCTGCTCCTCATCGATGCTCACCCCATTCATTTATTATATCAGTCGTTCATCATCATTATTCCGACGCTTATTCCCACTAAGTATGGGATGAGGTAGGATGTGATAATCAACGCTGAAGTGTATACTGTAGTCTTCTCTGAGTGTATGTTCTAGACGCATCGCAAAAAAGTTCCTCTTGATTAGTTGTTTGGCATTCCCATTGCTACAGTACTCCAGATTGATAACGTATATATTATTATATTCCTGGTGTCTTAAAACGATTTTATACACCAAAAGAAAGGTCTCTGGTAATGGAAAGGTTAATTAATATCTAACCCCTCCAGTTCCTAAAGTATCTTCTGACCAGAAGAATATAACAAAATGAGTCATAGGCTTTGAATGAGAGAAGGAAAGTCAGATATAAACAAGTCAATCATGTATTGTCAAGCACTACAAAGTCCCCCACCAGATGGTAATCATACCTATGTAACTAACCTTGGGAGTAGATGGCTGGTTGTTCGGCGCGACACACCGTCATGGTATAGGGAACAACTGAGTGAAGTTGTATCAAATTCTATCCATGCATTTGGAAGTTACAGAGCGGATAAAAAGTTGCGGACGGACTGACTGGCGTGCTGACATACTGACGGAACTGCGCAAACCCATAATCCCC
>JAGKTI010008371.1:0-5000 GCA_018397915.1 Birgus latro | reverse complement strand
TAAAATGCATACTGTGGCTGAATATTCGCACACTGCAGCTGTCAGTCGGGGGTAGGTTAACCCCCTCGAGAAAAGTACCAGATATTTGGAACAAAGACTCGTAACATTAGAGTATAAGGTATTTGTAATAAAGATTGACATAAAAGTAGCAGGTATCCATAATAAAAACTCGTGACATTTATTTCCCAAGCTGGACTCTGGAGGCATATGCAAACTGTCTATCTATCTCTCTATTGCGAAACGCCTTAATCCCGTAAGGGGTGGTCACAAACAAATCGACTCCATGCCGCTCTGTCCCCCGCAATTTCACTACCCTGCTTCCAGCTCACACCCCCCTCTCTCATATACCTCTCCACTCCATCCTTCCATCTCATCCTCGGCCTCTCCCTCCATCTCCCCCCCCCTTCACGTCACTCACATACATTCTCCTCGTCAGTCTCTCACTCTCCATCCTCCCCACATGGCCAAACCACCTTACTGTGTTTCTCCTAACGCTTCCTATCACATCCACATCCACACCATAACGCTCCTTCACTTCCTCATTCGTCAGTCTGTCTCTCCATGTGACCTCACATGCTCCTCTTAAATAACTCATTTCCACTGCTCTCACTCTTGACTTCTGTCCTTCCAACAGGGTCCAAGCTTCACTTCCATGTGTTAGAGTTGGTATCACAATACTGTCATGTAGCAGCTTTTTCACTTCCACGCTCACCTCCTTGTTTCTTATCACTGCTTTCAAGGAACCAGCAACCTTTCTTCTCTGCTGCACCCTTTCAAGCACTTCACCCTCCAAACTTTCATCCTCACTCATCACACTACCCAAGTACTTAAATGAACTCACATTCTCCATATCCTCCTCATCCAATCTCACTGTACATTCACTGACTTCACTTCTCTTGAAGACCATCACTTTATTCTTCCCTACATTCACCTTTAGATTCCGTTTCTTACACACTCTCCCAGACTCATCTACCAAGCCTTCCAGCTCCCCTTCGTCTTCACTCAACAACACAGTATCATCTGCAAACAACAGCACAGGGAGTTTCCAAACACTGCCCTCTCTCACTAGGGCCGCTCCAACATCCACTGTTCGACCTTGTATCTCTTTTATAACCCCATCCATATAAAGATTGAATAACAATGGAGACATGACACATCCTTGTTTCAATCCAGTCTTCAAATGGAAAGATTCACTCAGTTCGCCATCCACACGCACTGCAGCCTTAGTACCATCATACATCCTCTTCACAGCCTTTAGCAACTTCCCATCTACTCCATATACTCTTAATACTTTCCACAATCCTTGTCTATCCACCCCGTCATATGCAATCTCCAAATCCATGAAGGCTGCATACAACGTCTTTCCTATCTCTAGAAACTTTTCCACTAGAGATCTAAGATCGAATATCTGGTCCACACAACCTCTTCCCTTCCTAAAACCACCCTGTTCTTCTGCAACTAATTCCCCTGTTATTCCCCTAACTCTGTCAATAAGTATCCTACCATATACTTTTCCTATTACACTAAGAAGACAAATGTCCCTATGATTACCACACGCTTCTTTCTCCCCTTTTCCTTTGTACAGGGAAATAATTATACCTGACTTCCAATCCTCCGGAACTCTACCTTCCTCCCAAGCCAATCTGCACACCTTCCACATCCATTCTATTACTATCTCTTTCCCATGCTTCAGCATTTCACCACACACTCCATCAATTCCTGGGGCTTCACCCATTTTAACTTTCTTCATTGCTTCAACAACTTCCGTCCTACTGATTTCTTCCTCTCTTCTCACAACCCTCCTTCTCCCAGTCATTCCCCAACCATTTATACTTGCATAACTTCCATTCTCTATGTTCAACAATTCATTAAAGTGTTCTCTCCATCTGCTCACTTTTTCTCCTTTCTCCACTAGTAATCTACCATTTTTATCTTTCACTCCCCAACTAACTTCTCTGGCACCCTGTCTAATTCTCTTTACCTATTTCCGGAACATTTTCTTACATTCTCTCCACTTTACACTCAAATTCCTTCCAAAGTCCTCATCCACACTCTTCTTACTCTCTTACTAATCTTTTCATCTCTCCCCTCCTCTCTGCATATAACTCTGTCTTCTGTCTCTCAACTTCTTCGACGCCCTTGTACCTCATTCACTCACTATATGCTTTCTCCTTTTGTGCCACAGCCTCTCTCACCTCTTCAGTCCACCATGCTGTTCCCTGAACCCCCTTTCGTCTTCTCTTCACACACCACCTCACATGCTGCACAGATTTCTTCTGTGAATATCTTGCACACACTTTCCGCGTCCCCCATCTGCTCCAATCCATATTTACCGAATCGCTCCTCTGCCTTTATTCCATCCTCTTGTAACTTTTCTACTCTCCCTGTAAGAAATACTTCCTCTTGTCCTTCCCTTCTTCTCTTCCTCCATTTTGTTTAGACTTTGATTCTGACTGCCACCAAGTGGTGGTCAGAAAGTTCACTTCCTCAACCTCTATATACTCTTCCATCCATTACACACTTCCTCATCCTTTCATCCACACACACATAATCAATCATTGCCTTCTATTCATTCAGCTCACCATCCACCCTTCTCATCACTCGCCATTTATACCTATGAATCATTTTGTGCCTGAAGAGGGTATTAGCTACCACCAACCCCCTCTCGGCACAAATGTCCACTAAAGCACTGCCATTCTCATCCATCTCTGCAGGCACACCCCACTCACCAACCACTCCATCCACCCACACATTCCCTACTTTTCCATTCATATCTCCAATCAAAAACACTCTCTCATTCCTTTCAAATTTTTCCAAGCACGCTTCCATATTTGTCTAGAACTCTTCTCTCACTCCACTTACATGATTTTGCATTGGCGCATACACGCACACAGTCGCCCACATTTGTAGTCCAACTTTCACTCTTACCCACACAATCTTTGAGCCAACTGATCCATACTCTCTTATAATCTCCTTCCATCTGTTACTCACAGCAATACACACTCCTTCTTTTGCCCTCTCATTCTCACCTACTCCCGCACATATACCGTATCCATATTCCTATTCTCTCACACTTTCACCTCACCATTTAGTTTCAGTTAGTCCACATATATCCACTCTCGCACCCTCAAGCACCTGCACAATCTCTCTTTCTTTCACCTCATCATTTATACCCCTTACATTCCACGTCGCTATCCGTAACAAGTCCTTTGTTCTGTCCTTGTCATCAACTTTTGGTCAGTCCTGGTCCGTGGCTTCTATTCTTATTTTTAGTTAGCTGTTTTACCGGGTGGGGCACTAACCCACCACCAATCCTTTTAGTCGCCTCGTACGACAAGCAGGGATACTGGGGGAGAATTCTTGAAATCCCCCCTACCCGCTGGGAGTGATATATGGTCAGATGTCGTATTTGTAAAGATCCTAAGCTTTTAAAACACCTTAGATTCCTTTCATACACCTCTGTCCTCACTCACAAAACTGCCGAGCATTTCACAATCAGTTTGAGATGAATAATAAATGACAATGTGTAAGAAAAGTAATACGATATGGGATAGTATGTAATTGTAATATGGACTTGTTGAAAGTAAAGTTGGTTACGATCATTTATAATTACCACTCACGAGATTCATTACCATTAAAAAGAACTGCATTATTTTGTACCTAACTAACCCACACCACAACCCTTCCTCAGACCAGATACTATTGGACATACATTCATAAACCCCCTTCACCCTAAGCTGCGTCTAATATTTTTCTTTTTTATTCTAACTTTTAAAGCTGCCAACCAAGGTTCAAGCACACTAGAGTAAATCGTAGGGGGGGGGGGGGAAGAGAGACACCAGAAAAAGAAAAGAAAATTACAGCTTGACAGTATGATTCTTCACAACAATCATCTACTGAGTCGAATGTGTCGTAAGAAGTGGTTAAGGTATTTTATAACTCCCTGACCAAGCTGGCCGATATAGTTACGTGTCTTTAATGTAAATAACTACAGCATGGATCTAACTGTGGATATAATGCACCTCGGCCACTTAATCGCCCCGATATTCTTCTCATGCAAACACTAAGGTAAGTTACACTCCATTAATGAGGCAAGGGAGACATAAATTTAGTGACTCAGGAGCACAAGATTACCAGTCGTATTCTAAGTTGCATTGGAGGCTTCGTAGCTCCTCTTCCATGGCGATTTATTATTCATATTGCATACTAACATCCTATTGTACGTTATTTAAAATTGCTATGATGTCGATAAATTTGCTTCAGTACCATACAAGAAGATACTGAGGTTTAATTTGTTGAATAAATTGCTAAGGGAAAGATCTTACGATATTTCGAAAGCCATTGAAAAAAAAATACAAATCTAATGGCGGGGAGTCGGGCAGTCAGGACTATTGTGATTGTCACTGTATTGTGGCTGGTGTTCCTTATGTGTGTGTGTGTGTGTGTGTGTGTGTGTGTGTGTGTGTGTGTGTGTGTATCTGGGGCGCAAAACAAGGTCTGAGTTGCACCTTGGCCTGGGATATATTAGAAAGTGTGATTCAATGTCATATACTAATGGGTATGAACGATTTTGTCCTTCCTGGGCGTCGTCAGCACAAATATGTCACATTTCCAAGTTGGTCCAGTTTCCAGAGTTATCCTGTTCTGCCAGTCTGGGTTTGCATGAAGCTGAAGTGGTAGGACGGAGAAGTACAGTCAACCCCAAGTGTTCGCCTAATATTCAAATGTTTTTTCTTTATACATAGGGCATGTCAGTAATTTTCTTGCTAATGAATCATGTGAAAGAGCATCAGCAATGGGCAGAGAAGAATGCCCAGCCTCCATCAGGTTAGGAATATTATCCAGCAGAGAAAGCTTTAACGTACGGTACAAGACAACAAATTAGACGAACTTTTGTCTCTCACTGTGGATGAGACAGGTTGAAATGTCATAAGATTTAAATGTTGTTAGACCTTGGCGAGAACTAAGTCTCCTGTTCTAGGCTTAATTCCATTGGCGAG
>JAGKTI010008370.1:0-33804 GCA_018397915.1 Birgus latro | reverse complement strand
CTTCCACCCTTCTCATCACTTGCCACATATACCTATGGATCATTTTGTGCATGAAGAGGGTATTGGCTATCACCAACCCCCTCCCAGCACAAATGTCCACTAAAGCACTGCCATTCTCATCCATCTCTGCAGGCACACCTCACTCACCAACTACTCCATCCACCTTCACATTCCCTACTTTTCCATTCATATCTCCAGTCAAGAACACTCTCTCATTCCTTTCAGACTTTTCCATGCATCCTTCCACATTTGTCCAGAACTTCTCTCACTCTGCTTGCACGATCTTGTGTTGGCGCATACACGCACACAATCTCCCACATTTGTAGTCCAACAAACAGATTACTAGACATAAATACCCTAAAATCAGTGCAAAAAACTCAGTTACCAGCTTCTAGGAACACAAGGTGTATGTTAAGTTTAACCCCCTGAGCCCTAGGATGTCTTGAATATTGTATACTAGCTGGAGAGGGACACCTTTGCATGGTGGCATGGACATAATTGGGTGGCATTGCTGTCTGGTTATGCAAATGGCCCTCAGCTCCCTCTGTTTCCCCTGGAAAGGGGATGGTAGACTACAGGACAGGGCACCTTCAGCCTGCAGTCTACTGAATTCACATTCAGACGAACCTGGGGTTACAAGTACATTTACTACTACCGCCATCTCTGAAAGTATTTTATTCAGCTCAGATGAGACTTTTATAATTGGAAAAGTCAAATAAAGTGATTGGGTAATATTGTAATACTTTTATATTAATAGTGTCATTATAATGAATAGGTTAATGACAAAAAATAAGCTGACAAAGAAACTCTCTAAGCACTGTAACTGAGGGTTCTCTCTTCCTTCATACTCTGTCCAGTATTGTTACAACTTTTGTTCTTTGAAGATTGTCATTGCTATAATATCCACCCACTGCAGCACTGTTTAATTATACCTGTCTTTTCTTTCAGTCGAATCTGGGACACCACATCAGGACAGTGCTTGAAAACACTCATTGATGATGATAACCCACCAGTTTCCTTTGTGAAATTTTCTCCCAATGGTAAATACATCCTTGCTGCAACCTTAGACAACACACTGAAGCTTTGGGACTATAGCAAGGGCAAGTGCTTGAAAACTTATACTGGCCACAAAAATGAAAAGTATTGCATCTTTGCTAATTTCTCTGTAACAGGAGGAAAGGTGAGTATCAGTAATGATGTTAAGTATTTTGGCTGTAAATACTTTTTTCACCCTCTAGGTTATCATCTTACACTTAACATTTTATTCTAGGGCCTTACACATATTGCTTGTATAGTTACGTAATAGGAGATACTGTACTATATTATCTACCTGTGAAATGAAAAACTATTCAGTTTCTGGGATTTTAGAGGCTGGGGACAGATGGCAGAGGGTGACTGCGTAATGTGATATTGGTAGGTTAGACAGGAGTGTATAAAACAGTTACAAGTAGTTACAAGGAAATTGTACCATCTCAAAGACCTTGTGGTTCGCCGAGGAGATACTTCAGATTTGCTTGGGAATGCATGCCCACAACACTCTCATTCCATTGTGTAAGATCCTATTAAGGTTTCTTTTAAATAGCTTTAATGAAGTGCTGTTAACAACAGCCATGGGTAGTCTGTTCCATGTGGAGCAGGTATTACAGTAAGACCTCACTATAACAGACTAATTGGGGCTCAGGCCAGTCCAAAATATGTGATTTTTCGATAAAAGCGACATCCGGACTTACCCCTGCTAATCCAGACTTTTTCCGATATATCAGACATTAGTCCGGATTGCATCAGTGGTTTTCTTCACCATTGCAGTATTGTACTGTGTTATGCCTTCACTACATTAATCAAATGGTATAATAATACTGTACTGTGCACTGAAAAACATGTCTTTTACTTGTCTTATTGTGGTGAACATAGCTGAAGATGTCAGGCAGTCCGGACTGCTTTCTGGCTATGTCGGACTTTTTCCGATATATAGGAGTTTAGTCCGGTAGCTCCTCGAGTCCGATAAAGCGAATTCTGGTCTACTGAAGTCCGTTATATCGAGGTTTTACTGTATATGTTAAAAAGTTTTCATAAATACTGGTGTTAAACCTTCTCAGTTCCAGCTTCCAGCCATGGTTGAATGTTGAAATCATATTGTACAGACTAAACAACCAAGATTGTCAAACCCATTCAGTACTTTGAACACTGCAGTGAGCTGACTTCGTAGTCTACAAGTTTCTGATGAAAACAGTCACAAAGCCTCGGGTGATCTTGTAACTCGGTCTTATGATGGATGAGATACGTTTTGTAGCTCTAGCATGGACTCTTTCAAGTCAGTCTACGTTTTCCCTAAATATAGGTGACCAGAACTGCACAGTCTACTCCAGAAGTGGCCGTATTAAGGAGTTATGAAGTGTAAGAATAGTCTCTTGATTCCTATAATGAAAGTGGCTTTGGACGTAGCCTGGCAATTTGGGGGCCATTTTCTCCACTTGGTCTCTACTGATCAGTGCAGTACGCTCACACAGTGCGCGAGTGGGTGGGTGGTCCATGACCTCGCGCACTGTGATTTCGCATAATGTGAATACATAATCTTATGGAAAAAATAACATATGGGTAGGGCCCCCTCAATCCTTGATATTTTTTTAACCTTAGAGATATAATAAAGGAAAAATTTTTAAGACATACACTACAGATACAGCTACAATAAAAAAGATATAGCCAGTCACCTTAAAAACAGTAGACGACAGACCTGATGGACATAAATAGGAGGGGTTCCGAGGCTCGGCAACACACTTAAGAGTGCCCCTGCCACCCGGCTGCACCACATGTGTTTAACGGTTGCCAGTGTTGTATTATTCGAGGCTTTGACGAAGAAATTTACTTCCTGTCGAATGTTATATTTCTTCCAGAATGCAGCGACAGTCATTATGGTGGGGGTTGCAGGTATGCCAGGTGAAGCAATTGAGTCAGGTGGGGCTGTGGAGGTGGAGGGGATGAGGGAGTGGCAGCTGGTGAGTCAGGTGGGACAGTAGAGGTGGAGGGGATGGTGGCAGGCAAGTCAGGGGAGGTGGTGAGGGGAGGATCCTCCATCTCCTCGCTACTGCTCACATTTTTGGCAATTTCCTTCATCTCTTCTTGTTTGTGTGTTTCATTCCTCATCTTGTTATAGACATATTTGCAGTATAACAACTTGGCATTCGTGAAATAACCGTCATTCAGGTGAATCCAAACGTTATTATAGAAACTGGGTATCTATTCTAACATACCATTATTGCTGACAACGGAGGGTTAGTGCCCCTCCCTGTAAAACGAATAACTCAAAGTCAAATGGCCACCCCTTACGGGATTGTGGCGTCTGGCAATAGATAGATAGATAGATAGTTATTGTCAGAAGTTGTTATTGGCGAGACCTTACTGTAGACTCCTCTTGAGCACCTTTCCCATGAGCCTCTAACATCAGGATGGGCACATTGTGTGGGGAGGGGAGTCACATAGTCTGGGAAAATAGCAGTTTTGGGCCACTCCTTTCCTCTGCCTCGCATATTGTGGGATAAACACGTGTTCAAAGTTTTATGGTTATGAATTTTGGTCACTCGTGTAGTATGCGATTCATGCACTGTGATCGTGCGTACTGTGTGAGCATACTGTACATCCAAGTCCTTTTCAAACTCAGTTGTCATCAGATTCTCCTCATAAGTAAACAGTCTGATCTGGGATTTGTGTGGCCACTATGCATCACCTTGCACTTCCACAAGTTAAAAGGCATTTGCCATGTCTCAGACCATTCCCCTAACCTATAAAAGAATGTCCAGTGTTTTTCAACTCCTTCAAGACTGCTCACGTTTGCTGGAAGGTTGATGTCCAGTGCAGACTTTGAGATTGCACTTAACAGACCGACATCAGTATCATTGATATAAGTATGATGAACAGGAGTGGACTAAGGACTGACCCTTGTGGAACTCCAGAAGTGACTGAAGCTCAGTCAGAAGAAATTCCATTGATCACTACTTGTTATTTCCTTTCTGTTAGCCAGTTTTCTATTCAGTGTGTAATCTCCCTATCAGTCTGTTGCCAGACGCTTCAATCCCGTAAGAGGTGGCCACAAACATATCACCTCCATGCCGCCCTGTCCAATGCCATTTCACTGTCATGCTCCCAGCTCACACCCCCCTCTCTCATATCCCTCCATCTCATCCTCAGGCTCCCCCTTCCTCCCTGTCTCCCTGGGGAGGGTTGTAACCCCACTGCCCACCCTCCACACCCTTGTACTCCCTCTCTGCCTTTCCCCTTTGTATTGTGGTGTCTGTCTTCCTCCTCTGTACCCCTGTACCACCCCTCCAGGCCTCCTCCCACCCACCCCCTGTATTATGCCGTCTGCTTATTCTCCCCCGCCCCCCACCTCGAGTATACGTCATTGTTACTATTCATGTCATGTGTTTTCATTCAGTACCAGATTATTGTTTATGTAATTGCATACACCAATGCACAAAACATAGAATGTACGTTTTGTTGCGTATGTTTTTTATTTTGACAGCTACACAGCTATGAGGGAAGGGGATAGGGGCTGGGAAGGTGGGGAGGGAAGAAGTGTTGGTGGGGAAGGGTGTTGGGAGGAACACTGACATAATTATTGCACATGTTAATGTTTGGGGGGGAAAAAAAAAATTGAGCTGGGAAATTCTGAAGGGTGGGGGTAGGGGGGAGGGGGGTAGCTCTAGCCTTTTTTTTTCTCCTTGAAATTCTTACAGCTACTTGATTTGACAGCTCTGAGGGGAGGGGAGGGGGGGAAGGGGGGAAGGGGAGAGGGGATGGTGGAGTGTGTGAGTAACACCACAAAAAGGTTTTGCATGCTTTTTTTTTTTTTTTTTTTTTTTAACAGCTACATAGCTATGAGGGAAGAGGACAGGGAGAGGGAAGGTAGGGAGGGGAGAAGTGTTGGGTGGAAAGGTGTTGGGAGTGAGTGAGGAACACCAACCTAATTATTGTGCATGCTATTATTAAAAAAAAAAGCTGACAAATTTTGAAGGGTGGGGGGGGAGGGGAGGGGAGGAAGAGGGTGAGGGGTGATGGG
Organism: Birgus latro; assembly: GCA_018397915.1. NCBI lineage: Eukaryota > Metazoa > Arthropoda > Malacostraca > Decapoda > Coenobitidae > Birgus > Birgus latro. Next base: position 28,751 of record JAGKTI010008370.1, on the reverse strand, counting down.
AGTGGGGTGAGGAAGGTAATGGAAGGGGAGGAATGAGGGAGGGATGGGGTGGGAGCACATAGAAAACTGGAGTTGCACCCCCTGGAAGGGTAACTTTTTTCAACTTTGACAGGCTATAGCTCATGAACCAGTTGGTCTATAATGCTCTGGTTTGCGGCATAAGGTGTGTAAATTCAAGCTCTAAACCTTGGGCATAAAACTTTTTACTTCTGTAAGAGTTGAAAAATAGCTCCACATACAGGGTTTCAGGAAAGTTCAGTTGATTGAATTGCATATCCTAGGGGTTAATTATGCACATTTCTGTTGCATTTCACATCTGTCTTACCATCTGTTTCAGTATGCTTGTATCTGTGGCCATTGTTGTCATTGACAGCGTTAAAATTGTCCCATGCTTCACTGTTCTAGAGCACTACACTTCTAACATATGAAGCATACATCTTTTTCTTAAACCTTTGGCTGCAACCTAGCATTTCTTGGTCATTCCCCTGGATGCAACATAAGTCCCCCAAAACTGAAGGTGCTAATTATAACTTTGTAGCTACTCTTCTAATAGGAAATGACCATGAAGTTTCCATTTTTTACTGTGGTAATGGTAAAAAATGCACCTTTGTACAAGAAACTTGTCATTTTCTGATAAAAAATGCCAAAATACTGTAATTAATTTTTGTTGTTGTCTAATTTTGCATGTATAGTGGCCTGCATTGCTCACACTTTGCTAAAATACATTTCAAAAGCATTATGATGCCTGAGAACCAACCTACCTTTCATAAGAGTTCGTATTTCATTGTGCAGTAAGACCCATTTTAAGGTACTGTATACAATAATCCCTCGATTATCCAACGTAATAGAGCCATAGACATGTGCTGGAAGTGGATCCATCCGGATAATGGACTTCTCCCCTGACTCCCCTTCATACATAACCTAACTTGAAAGCTATTGTAAAGGGCCACTACAGTACATTGTACAACACTTGCTCCTGGTGTTTAACCCCTAAGACCACAAATCTTCCATTCCCCCTACCCTAGGAACCACAGAAATAGTCTGATTTTTCAGCTTTCACCAAGGAAAATTTTTTACTTACAGATTTAAAGAGCTTGACTTTACACACCTGAAATTGTACCATATATTTCACTCTCATATGACTAATGGTTGCTGCAATATCAGCGATCAAAGAATGTCAAAATAAAACTTGTTACCCCTCACTTATAGAGAGAAAGAAAAAATTACTCCAAAGTAAATTTTGGTCTTATAGATTTGAAGAACTTGCTTTTACACACCAGGAAATGTATGTCTAATGGTTAGCACACAATCGACCATCAAAAATAAAAGTCACTCCTCGCTATGAGCAAGAATGGAATGTCCTTGAGAAATAAGGGGGAATAGGAAGGTGGAGGGAGTGTGGGGGGGGGCATCAGGAGGGTGGGGGAAAAGGAAGGTGGAGGGATTGTGGGGGGCATCAGGAGGGAGGAAAGGGAGGAAATATGTCTGCCACACACAGCCAATACAGTCTAGAAGTGGTATGGAGGGTAGTTTGGGTGGGAGGGGACACAGAGGGCAGGATCCAATGGGGCAGATGGAGGTGGAGAGATGGCCTGGGGGGGGGGGTTCCCCACACCTAGGGAAGAGGTCGTATCATGCCTCCCACCACCGGATCTCTTAGTTTCCATTGGCAAAGTACCATTTACACCATGGAAGAGGCAGGGTTACAGCTCTCCAGTTTTATGTAACCTTGCTATGATCGTGGTGTGTAGGACTTTAAGTACCAAACTCGGAAAACCACAATTATGGTACATAGGACTTTAGGGGTTAACATTATGTCTGGTCAGGCAGACCTATAAACCACAGCCAAGCATTTACCATGGTCAAGCAGACTCATCAGCCACACACTAGCAATCATTGCAGGGCCATACCCTGCAGTGATACGAAAAAAAAAACAGCTAAACAAGAAAAATGCTGTGGGTGCACAAACCTTATGGTAAAATGGAATAAAATCATGGTAAAATAGAATGAAATCATGTGACAGTACAATAAAATAGAGTAAAATCAACGTCAGCACTCACGATTTGACCATCCCGCATAAGTCTTACCCAGATCTTCCGCTTCTTCCGAGTCAGCACTACTCTCTTCCTTTTCCCTGGTGGAGGGGCTGTCACCATACACCCTAGGAAGAGGCAAGTAAGGTATAGCAAGGCCTGAAGCAGGTAGAGAACAACCACAAAAGCCACCACACGCAGTGCCATAACAATTGTTGAAGAGGAGCTGTTCAGTACACAGGAACTGAGAACAACCAAGGGGGGTCTCTAGCAGACGCTAGATGAATTACCCAGCCAGACAGCGCGGTGCCACCAGGCTACTCCCTCCTGTCCGGGTGAAAATGTTCATGCGGCCATCATTTCCACCTGGATGCAAGCATTTTGTCCAGATAAAATGGAAAAGTGTACGAATAATGTTTTCAAACAGCCAGATCACAGTGTCTGGGTAATGGATTGTCCGGATAGTGGATGTCCAGATAATTTAGGGATTACTGTATATCAGTCGTAACACAGCCATAATTTGGATTCATCTTGGGTTAAACAAAGAAAATGTGATAGTCTGTTTTAATTTTATTATTCAGGCTGTTATTGTTATTCAGGCTTAGTTACTCTTTTCTACAACAGATGACAGAATATCTTAGGTTGGCACACAGCTCAGATTCGGGGGAATGTGGTACAGAAAAGTTTTTTGTTGGCTGTGGACTGTAGTCACCTGACGCATTATGAAGAATAATTAGTAGCATGATCACCGTCGCCCAGTGTGGCCAGAGGGTTAAATACAATAGATCCTCATATTTCTTTTAACCATATTTTGATGTTTGCAATTGATCTAGCCTCTACACTTTCTTTGCACGTTTCCCTCACTGATTTTGTCACCCAAGTAACTGAAATAATCTGAACATTCTAGAGCTATGTCCCATACAGTGTTTTCTTTCAACCCTGTCTGAAACACTCTCTCAGTCTTGTGTATGGCACACTCATAATTGTTGGTATTGGTTACCATTCCCAAAATGACCCTTTTCACCACTGACCAGAAGTACTCATATTTTCCTCAGCGTCTCTCATGAGTCTTCGATATACAGTACCTTTCGTACAGCAGTATGCAGGCTTCATCCATCCATCCATCGTTCAGTCTTATGTCACCCACAGAGGAGCGTAGGAACCCGAGGCTAGGCAAGTTGGTCCTGACATTTAAGATGAGAGTGACTACCCTAACTCATCCCTGAGTGGCATTATGTGAGCAATAAACCTCAGCCACCCCTTGGATATAAACCTAAACAAGTTCAATCTGATTGGAGCACCTTAATTACCTACTAAACCACCAGGCGCCATAATTTGGTTATATGGTTACCACCCAGCATGATAAATGGTTTCCTAGTGTACAGGAAACCATTTGGCTTGTCACTCAGTGTAGAGTCACCCATAGGCAGAAGGAAGAGGAAAAAATGAAGGAAAGACAGAGAGAAGAGAGAGTGTAAAGTCCCCATGGGCAGAAGAAAGAGGAAAGAATGAAGGAAAGAAAGACGAAGAGGAAGGATGGAAGAGAGGAAAGAGCAGACACCCAAAGCAGCATTACCTCGAGTGAGTGGATGTGCCCCCACCTACCACAAAGTAAGCAGACTTCATGATAATTTATACAGTATCTCACTTCAGTCACATCTGTGTTTGTGTAGTGGCACAGCTGAAGGCATCTCCCACTACATTTTGCACTCATTCTGACCTTCAGGCATATTTCCCATAAAATTTCCATTCCATTACTTCAGCTCTTATCATCTTTGCAAATGCCTCATCAGTACCTGCTGCCTTCCCATTCTTCAACCTTTTCACATTCTTCTACATTTCTTTAATTCTTACCATATTGTGCACCATAATTCCATTGTACCACCAGATCTAGTCATGTTTACCATTGATCTGCTCTTGTCATTCCAGCTCATTAGTTTTTCTAAATGTCCTTTCCTGTTGCTCTTTATTTCTCTTCCAGTTTATTAGCACACTCCCATTTTCATCCTCTACATTGTCACGATGCAGAGTGCTGATTTACTCTTTTATATTTCAGTGGATTGTGTCTGGCTCAGAGGATAACTTCATTTATATCTGGAACCTTCAAACCAAAGAAATAGTTCAAAAACTGGATGGACATTCAGGTATTGTTGTATATAATATTAGTCATTGATTACTTTAATCCTGCAAGTGGATGATAAAGTATCAGCCATTAAGGGTGTTAGTGCTGCATTGCATATGGAGAAAGTTAATTCTTTGATCTTAATGTTGGATTGCAACAGGAATGTATCATGTCTCCATGGTTGTTCAGTATATACTAGTATGTGGGTAGTCATAAAAGAAGTACCATACAGTACAAGCAATGCAGTGGATGATGAAGTGTCCTTACTGAGAGATGGTTGGGTTCGGAAACTGTCTATACTATTGTTTGTTGATGATACTGTATTGTTAAGTAAAGATGAAAGGGAGCTGCAAGGCTTGTTGAATGAGTTTATGTGTGTAATCTAAAAGTGAATGTCATTGAAATGTCATAATGGGCTTTCAGAGAAATGAAAAAAAAAATGCATAGTGAGGCTGGATGGTTAGGAAATGGAGATGTGCGTTTATTGGAGCATTTAGGTTGTGTGATGAGTAAGGATGAAAGTTTAGAGGATGAAGTGCATGGAAGGGCACAGTGTGGAAGAAAGATTGTAGGTTCACTGAAAGTAGTGATATAAGGAATAGAGAAGTGAGTATGACAGTATGGTGATCAGAGTTGACACTGATTAAATCAAATTGATTTAATAATGTGATTAAATCATTGATTTTTTTTTTTAAAGTCTAAAAGTTAACAAAAATACAATCTGAATGTTTATAAAAGTTGTGTATACTGAAGCATTAAGTTAGCAGATTTTGGAGGATGGTGCCATTAGCATTTGCTGCATTGTATGACAGAAAAAATATTTTTATATTTGTGCAACTAAGTATTGAAATTATTTGTACATCTGAAATAATGATCCATAAATCAAAACTTGGAGATATATCAATATATTGTAGCTAATACAATGACTAGTGTAGTTCAGGCCAAAACTTTCTCCAGTTTCTCAGGAGTTTGTCCCAACTGTGCAGTCTGTATTTCAAAAGCCAAAGCCAAAAGACTAGGTAGGCTATGCATGGTCACTTAAGGCCATGTCATAATAATATCAGCTTAAGATTTTTTTGTGTGGTAATACAATCAGCTTTGGAATATGCTGTCTTGATTACCACTGGCAACTCAGCTTTAACAAGTAGTGTACAGACAGGACTTGAACAGGTATGTATCTGGATCAGCCTGAACCATCAGTGGATAGACAGGACATGAAGTTAACAGTATTCAGTATACTGCTTTTGAAATATTAGCTGTATAATAAACGGAAAAATCAAATAAATCAAATTAAAAAAAAAATAATGATTTTTTTATTTAAAAAATAAAAAATAAGAGAAATCATCTACCCTGATGGTGATCCCCACTCATAATGTGTGGCAGTGAAGCTTGAATCCTCTTGAAAAGACACAAGTCGAGAGTGAGAGCAACGGAAAAAGTTATTTGAGAGGGGCATGTCGAGTTGTGCAGTGAGACAGACAGGCAGATGAGGAAATGAGTGTTGTGATGTTGATGTGTGTGACAGAAAACATTAAGAAAAATGTTCTGAGAATGTTTGGCTAAGTGGAGAGGATGGAGAATGAAAGATTGACCAGAGGAGTGTTGGGTATGTGGGAGGGTGGGAGAACAAGGATGAGATTGAGGGATGAAGAGATGTGTAAGGGAGGGAGGGGTGACTAGGAATGCAGCCACTTAGCAGAGGACAAGGTAATATGAAAGCAATTTGCTTTTGACCACCCCCCATGAGATTAAGACAACTGGTTAACCCGTGGATTGCAGGCCATAGCTCAGGGTGGATAGCATCGCTTTGCGAGCCACAGCTCAGGTTGTGCTGGCGGTGCATCTCCGTTAACCCACCCAGTCCCGACCGATTTTTTACGAAACACACCCTCAGAACCCGACCGTTTTCTCCCCCCCCCAAAAAAAAACTCCGCTTTTGGTGAGAAACATCGTAAATTCATAGAGAAATAGCCCTTCTGAGCTTAAAAATGTTGATACAGGTGTCATTCAGCCTTACATTTTCCTTCTTTTTCAGGGTACCTGGCTAAAGAAAACAAACTATGGAAGGGTTAACTAATTCAAGCCACTTTAAATTATGTATTTATTTATTTATTTGGTACAAATTTATGTGTAGTACAAGTCTGTATTGGTTTTCACACAATAATATAGGCGATAAAAGCATTGTTCGCTCACCCAAAACCCCAGCATATGGCACCTTCCTTTATGACATTACCACCTCATCACTTTTGTTTGTTTACCTCTAGCTTCTTTGTTTCTTTGTCCTCCACCTTAGGAATCACTTTCACCATGAATTTCGTCATTGGAGAGACCGTGGGGGAACATATCTTTACTGGCCAGGTTACTGCTAACAGGTGAATTGCTGAGTGTGGGGGGGAGGGGGGGGCAGGTGGGGCCACCCTAGTATCCCTGTTTGACAGCAGGTAGAGGAAGGTCTCCCACATATGCCTACCAAAAATCACCCGCAAATGTTGAAAAATGTGCACACGATGGGCCTTGCAAATTAGTGACGTACGATGCACGTCAGTGGTCTGTCCACGGAAAAAAGTAGTGACGTGCATCACACATCGGTGGGACTCGGCGGGTTAACAACTTGCCCCCCACACAAACTTATGCATGGCACTACGCAAAGACGGAGAGAGAGAGAGAGAGAGAGAGAGATTTTTTCTTTTTATCAGATGATGCCCTAGATGTTTTTCTTCAAGTTTATGATTTTTTTTTCTTCAGTACTCCCCTACATAAACTTATGCATGGCCCTACGCAAAGATGGAGACAGAGAGATTGCGTTTATTTTTTTTCACCAGGTGATGCCCTGGATGTTTATCTTCAAGTTTATAATAAACAAAAACTTAAAAAAAGAAAACTTTTTTTCCATTCATTTTTTGCACACCACGGGGTGGGGTAAAAAAAAAAAAAGTAATTGTGTAATCCACAGGTTAAAGATAGACATAAAAATAATTGTGTAATCCACGGGTTAAAGATAGACAAAAAAATACAAGATCAGAAGAGTTTCAGAGCAGGTATCCCCAAAATATATATGTCAAATAGGATAATGATGAATTGGTCAGATTTTTCAGTTTTTTTTTTTTTCAGATGTTGTGTTGTGTACTGCCTGTCATCCCACACAGAATATTATTGCTTCTGGAGCACTGGAGAATGATAAGACCATTAAAATTTGGAAGAGTGACACATAAATCTTTGTTGTATCAGTAATGTTATTGATCATAATTTGATAAATTTATCCCTTGACCAATCTCGAATCATGCAGTTCATTACTACAAATTAGTAATATTTTGTATGTTACTGGTATATACCCAGCAAATGTCTGCAGCAGTTTTTTTTTATTTTTTTAAGCAAATGTTATTTTCATGTTATTGTATTGTATTAAAGGGCAATTAATGGATACTGACACACTGCAAACCAATTTACTTAGAATTAACAACAATAAACCCAATACTTCTTGGCTAAAAATTCTTTCACCAGATAGGGTTCTTATGAAGTTTTATATGTACTTTTGAAGCTTGTCATTGTCATTTACATTATCTCAGACTTAAGTATTTATTGACACTTATTTTTTAAAGACTCTCAGTACAGGATATTAAGAGGATGTTTTTGTTTCTGTAATGTTAAAACTGTACTGATTTACTGTAGCCAGTATTTTTTTTTAACAAGGAATTTGTTTTTACAGAGACTTCCAACTCAAAAATTCAGTATGTACAAATTACCTTTAGCTGTTACTTTGAAAGGTGTAATGATTTAGTTCCATTTCATAAAAGTGGTAGTACAAATTGGCCTTCATTTACCCTTTGTAAGTTAAACAGATACCTTGTAATTAGTAATCCCTCAATTATCCGACATAATAGAACCAAAGGCACATCTGGGTAGTGGATCCGTCCAGATAGTGGACTTCCTCCCTGATCCCTGTTTGTACAATCGCACAAAGAAGTGATGACCCGATTCCCAGTACCTTTCGCTCAAAAAGTGGTATCTGGCAACTGTCACGGCCTAGTTATATTTTTTATATTGCACAGCGAAAAGAGCAGTATTTGGGTAGACAACACCAAAAAGCAATATATAAGCATTTTTACCGTGTATATCTCGCATTACGGAAGAGGAAACCACAATATACTAAAGTTGAGGATTAGCAGTACGAAAAAAGGTGAAACTCACAGCCTACCGCTCAACGGTTTCAGGTTTCAGGGTTAAAATGCGGAGAAACTCTCGTCATATTTATTTTACATTCTGAATCAACAATACTGAAGAAATAATGTCCCATAAAATAAATCACAGATAATGGTAATGTCGAAATCACAAATGCCATCAACTCAGAAAAATAAACATCTAAAAATATATTATTCACATTTAAATCTCTATGCGGGATGTTTACGCTGGAGAACCCATGAAGCCGTGAGTGCTGCAGCATGATGGATTGTCAACACGATGCTGTAACCTATCAGTGCAAGCAAATTATTGCTCTTAATTTAGCAAATATTCCAGCAAGACAAATATCCCGGCAATTTAACATCGAGGAGGACAGTTAAAGGATAGATAAGCGATATAGACAGAAGTAGACCAAGAAAATTTGCCAAATGGAACCCCTCCTAGAACAAGACCAAAACAGACAAATTATTGCACGTGCCCAAGAACAACCCCTACCCACCTGTGTTGCTGTCAAGAAGCAGTTAATCTGCTGGTATTCAGTTAGTGGGACCAACGCAATTGCTGGAGGAAAATTGGTCAATTTATTCACACGATGAAAATCCAACATTTAATACGTAGAGCAGTTTCACAAAGGAACTAAACAGGGAGAGGATGACAGTCAAAAGCTAGAGTGCGACAACGTAGAGAATTTCAGACGAAAAGGATTGTGTAAAAATAAGGGGATCATGACAAAGGGCGAGGCATCCACCCCCTTCCATGACATAACAATGTCTGACTAATGTAAGGCCTACTGGGGAGTGTTGCCAAAGGTAAACCATAGAAACCCGCTAGATTGCTGTCAGAAGTAGTAAAAATCCGCCAAACTGAGAGAAATTAAGGAAAACAATGCTAGACAGGACTTCAAAAGAACGTCAGATACAAATAAAATATTTAAATTTATACCAGCTAGATTGCTTTTAAAACATTTAAATTTAGCGGGAAAATTGCTACATTAGTAACACTGCTTTCATGAGTGGAAACGTGCCAGATGTCGCTTTTTACTTAATTATTGTTATTGGCCTAAAAAGAAATAAACGCTAAACTTAACTAATATTTACGCAAGAAAATATATGGTAGGATACTTATTGACAGAGTTAGGGAAATTACTGAGGAATTAGTTGGAGAAGAACAAGGAGGTTTTAGGAAGGGAAGAGGTTGTGTAGACCAGATATTCATTCTTAGATCCGTAGTGGAAAAGTTTCTAGAGAAGGGCAAGAAGTTGTATGCAGCCTTCATGGATCTGGAGAAAGCATATGACAGGGTGGATAGACAAGGTTTGTGGAAGGTATTAAGAATATATGGAGTAGATGGGAAGTTGTTGAAGGCAGTGAAGAGTATGTATGAGGGTGCTAAGGCTGCAGTGCGTGTGGATGGCAAACTGAGTGAATCTTTCCATTTGAAGGTTGGATTGAAACAAGGATGTGTCATGTCTCCATGGTTGTTCAATCTGTATATGGATGGGGTTATAAAAGAGATACAAGGTCGGGCAGTGGATGTTGGAGCGGCCCTAGTGAGAGAGGGCAGTGTTTGGAAACTNAGCGTTGTGGTGTGGTTGAGGACGTGATGGGAAGCGTTAGGAGAAACACGTTAAGGTGGTTTGGGCATGTGGAGAGGATGGAGAGTGAAAGATTGACGAGGAGAGTGTATGTGAGTGAGGTGGAGGGGGCGAGAGGGAGGGGGAGGCCGAGGATGAGATGGAGGGATGGAGTGGAGAGGTATATGAGAGAGGGGGGTGTGAGTTGGGGACGTGGTAGTGAAATGGCAGGGGACAGAGTGACATGGAGGCGATTTGTTTGTGGCCACCCCGTTCGGGATTGAGGCGTCTGGCAATAGATAGATAGAGATAGTTTTTTACACCATAAATAATGTTTGCAGGGAAGGGAAAAATTGTTTCCATCTCCTAACTCTAATTCAAGCGAACGTTGCCAGACCAAGGGAGTTTGTCCGAAACTTTAAAAAAGCGAGTCATCACTTATTTGGGCGATCGTACGTAACCTAACTTTGAAAGCCAGTGTAAAAGGCCACAACAGTACAATGTTCAACACTTGTTCCTGTTGTTTAGGTCTGTCAAGCAGACCTATAAACCACAGCCAAGCAATTACCATGGTAAAGTAGACCCATCAACCATAGACAAGCAGTCACCACTGCAGGGCCATACCCTGCAGTGACATGAAAAAACATGAAAAAACCAGCTACACAAGAAAAATGCAGTGGGCACACAAAACATAAAGGTAAAATAGAATAATATCATAGCAGAGTACAGTAAGCTGGAATGAAATAAATGTAAACATTCACAGTTCCTCGCTGGGCGTCGTGTTAAATAACCTGCCACCTCCTTGACTCTGATTGTTGTACTGCAATTAGCGAAGCTGTTGCAGTGCTCAGTACATCCCATGTGGTCTAGTGGCATATCTGAAGAGCTTAGTCTGAGTCAAAGCCAAGGAGGATCTCTGACAGTTAGCGCAGGGGAGCAGCTGTGGGACGTGGTGATGGACTGCCAACTTCAGGTGCCTCTGAAGAAAGCCGCAAACTCACGCCCAGGGAAGACACAACAGCTGACAACATGCTAGGTTGAGGCTTTGTTGTTGATGGCATGGTTTGATGCTATAGGGGCGATGATTAAGGCGTTGGATGACACTTTTCCGGACAGAATACAGATCCTCCACAAGGCAAAGAGACACCATCTCTCTGTCACATTCCGGGTGCTTGGCATACTCAAGCACCTGCTCGAGATGTGCTCGGGTTGGGTTGGGGGGGATGGCTGGAGTACTGCACTTCTCCGGGTCGTCCGCATCACTTTCTTTTGGCTGGGCAGCAACAACAGAAGTGGTGATCTCAAAGTCGGACATAGCCTGATAGCCAGGATCACCCCCATTGTTGTCTAACCACTCCCGCATGTAATCGACATCCACAGCCTCACCTTCACTATGAAAACTAGTCTGGAAGTCATCCATGTCAAAGCCCAGAAGGTCTAACCCTGCTGTCATTTCCCTGAAGGAGACAAGACCAACCACCTGCAAGGGTTTTCACGGAGACTTCCTTCCTTGCACTCGCTGAGTTGTACACAGCAGACTTGAGGTTGTAGCGCCACAGGTTTTCCAGTGTCCCCAACTCTGCTCGTTCTCGTCCTCCTCAAGAACAACCATCACCTCATTGAGGAACCTCCAGTTTCTTCGTGGTCACGATCACACCCTGATCCATTGGTCGAATCAGGGCAATGGTGTTAGGTGGCAAAAACATGCACCTAATGCGACTGTCATCTGCAACTAATTCTTTCTTGGAGGGATGTGTGGGAGCCTTTACCTGGTCACGAGCTCCTCTGTTTGATAATGGATGACCTCCTTGACAAAATGCTTGTGAACCAATCTCTGAAGATCTTGCTGGTAAACCAGGCCTTCACAGAATGGTACCACACAACAGGAAGGACATCCATTAGCCCCCTTGAAGGCAATGGGGCCGTTTTGTACACCCGACAATAATGAGTTTCAGCCGGCATGACCTGTTAGCATTAGCACAGCACAAAACAGATACCCAATGTTTAGACAGCTTGTGGCCCGGCACACACTTCTCCTCTACCAGTGTCAGTGGGCACTGAGTGGTAGAAGAGGCCACTTTCGTCAGCATTACAGACTTGACCAAGAGCAAGGCCCTCCTTCTCAATCAAACCTAATAAATTCTGCTGAAATTCCTTCACTCCCTCCTAACAAGCATCCGAAGCTTTGCCATAGGTCTTATGATTGGCAAGGTCCCGTCGAAGCTTGAACCTGAACAACCAATCTTGAAGTCTGGGGTGTTGTTGAGGTGGACACGCTTCTCAGCACCAGACATCAACTTGGTACCTCTCACTAGCCCACCTGCAGCCCATTGCTGGCAGTACCAGATCATTGTCAAATGGCCGACTTCAGCATGCTGGGGCAAACTCATAGTCTTCTGTTCAGTACTGCGTCCATTCTTCTGACCGAAGTTTGTCACGTACTGAGTGAGTTTGTCACAGGCTTTCCTGATGTCGTGTAGAGTTGAGCAAGCCAGGTCGTACTCCTTTCAGATGCGGAAAGTGGACCATCCTGCATCAGTCTTAACCAGGATCTCCTGCTTCTTCTCCAGTGTCAACACTACCTTCTTCTTTTTCCCTGGTGGAGGGGCCATCATCACACACCCTAAGAAGAGGCATGCAAGGAATAGCAAGGGTTGAATCAGGTAGGGAACCATCACAAAAGCTACCACGTGTGCCGCTATAACAATGGTCCGGGAAGAGCTGCTCACTACATATTCGACTCGCAGGAACTGAGAGTGAGTGAGAGGGGTGTCTGGTCGATGTAGGGTAAACTAACGAGCCCGACATGGTGGCGCCACTGAGCAATTTTTGCCTGTTGGGGCGAAATTTTTTTACACAACCGTAATTTCCAAACAGACACAAGCAATTTGTCCGGATAGTGGAAAAAAATGTATGAGTAATGGTTTGGAACAGCTAGATCACAGCGTCCGGTAATGGCTGGTCCGGGTAGTGGTCATCTAGATAATTGAGAGATTACCATAGTGCCAAGCATAGAAATTTCAGAACAAGTTGCGTAGGTTTATTTTCATTGTTTACGGCTATCCATTCGGTGCTGCATAAGATGATATGCCACCAACCTGAGCTATCCATCTCAACTCTCTATCCTAAAAACTTTCCTACAGTATTATCCATGAGTGAAAGATTATAATAAAGCATAAAATACAATACAGTATTGATATGGTACATATAGTTCAGTAGTGCCATACAGTACATAATATAATCATACCTATCATAAATAATATACCGGTATACAGTAATCACATACAGGTATAATTATGGGCGAACACAGATAGATCCTCACTATATGGCGTCCAGTGGAGAAAATGAGAATGACAGTTGACTTGGTGCGTAATAACTGATACAATTCACTGAACGATATACTGTATTGCCGATATTTGCATTTTTTCTCATACTGAACAATACCGATATCCACTGCTGATATCGGTATATTGGATATGGGCAGAAGAATTATTAAAGTGCCTTTTATTGAAGATTTCATTCATTGTTTTGCCCGATTCTGTGTGAAAGAACGTTGTTACCACGATACTGTTTTGTAGCTTAAGACTTTCTGAAAACTATTAATCGTTCAGTATGATAAGTGAATAGGTGAGAAAGGAGAAAAGAGGAGAAAAAAATGAACTGAAGGCCGAAAGCAACAAGTTGAGAGTGAGGTATTCCTTGTACTGGTGGTATGTAAGTGGGGTAGCTGTGTGGGTGTATGAATGTAAGTAGTGTACAGACACTTAAAATAAGCACAAACTGCCTGCATCCATTAGTTTTTATTGTAGTCTTTATTTAGTCATAATATTTGCATTCACTTTTCTGACTACAGTCTAAACAAGGTAATTTACAGCATTTGATAAGAAGGCAGTAGATGGGGCCAATAAGTGTAGCGTAACTCTAGAGATGAGGAGATGTATGGCATTTGGCACCTTTGTTCAAGCTCAGTTGTATAGGAAAACAGTCCCTTAATTGATAGAAAAACATTACATAGAGATCTTGCCTATGCTTCTTCATTACTGTGCTATACTGTACATACAAGGTTTGCTGTTTGGTAGTCTTATGTGTGTGTGTGTGTGTGTGTGTGTATACATCTATCCATCTATCTATAGCCCGACGCCCTAATCCTGCAAAGGGTGGCCGCAGACAAAATGCCTCCAAGTCGCTCTGTCACCCACCATCTGCCTACCCTCCCCCCAGCCCACTCCTCCCTCCCTCATATACATCTCAACTCCATCCTTCCACCTCATCCTCAGTCTTCCCCTCCCTCTCCCTTCCTCCACCTCACCTACATACACCCTCTTAGTTAGTCTTTCATTCTCCTTTCTCTCCACATGTCTAAACCACCTCAGTGTATTTCTCCTAATCTTCTCACCACAGCCACATCTACCCCACAACGTTCCTTCACTTCTTCATTCGTCAACCTGTCCCTCCATATCACTTCACATGCTCCTTTCAAGTAACTGATTTCCGCTGCTCTCACTCTTGACTTGTTACCCTCTAGCAAGGTCCATGCCTTGCTTCCATATGTCAGGGTAGGGATCACAATACAATCATGCAGTGACTTCTTTACTTCCATACTCACCTCCCAATTTCTCATCACTGCTTTCAGTGAACCAACAACCTTCCTTCCCTGCTGTCCATTGATGCTACCTTGAAGTGGTCAGCTACATTGGATCTCCAATACTCTGCTCAGTTGTTGCTGCATCAGTCACTCCACTACCTTGTCTCAAGTTGTTTCTGGATCTTTGTTTATACTTGGTGCAAGGTGTTCTTCCTCCTCCACAGTTTCATCAGGTGACATCTCATGGTCATTACAAATGATGTCAGAAAACCTTCCCTGGGTATGATGTTCTTTGCACCACCTATGTTACTTCCCTGAGTGCACTGATGATGGGTACCACCCTGACTGTGGTGTAAAATGTGTGGGAATAGCTTGTATTACCCAAGATGAATCACTTCCTTACTCACACTCCTCCAGGCCAACACTTATGTTTATTTCTGCATCCTCTATGTTGTAACACTTCCAAAATTGCTTAACAGCCTTGGGAGGACTGACCCCCTGTGCCCATGTCACTGCCACATCACCATGTGAGTATTTTGAATGTTAGTTAACTTACTGTGCCATGCAAAACATGCTGGTCACCACATGAAATGGGTTGGAGTTGATGGTGCTAAGTAAAATATGTTTTGCACAAACAGAGGGCACACAAGACAAGGGATTCTTGAATATACATGCCAAATTTTGGTAAGATGTTGCATATTTACCATTACAGTAACTATAAATAATGTGAAGTCTCCTACTGTGGAACAAAGAACTAATAATTTTTTTTTATACATATACAGTTTATTGGTAAAAAAAAAACAAAAAAAGCCCATTTTTAAAAATATATTTATTCAAGCTCTGTAACCCTACATTCTCAAAGAAAATGCTCTACCCTTATCTTCTTTTTGACACAAACTATTTAGCCATGAACACAAATGAAATCCGTTTCTTAGAAAACCAGATATTAAGAGCTCAACTGATATCTCACCTATAACATAAAGTTTGAAATTTTAGTGCAACAAAAACTTCCTCTTTAAATTAGCTATCTCTTTTTCGGGACAAATATTTATAAACCTAATTTTGAAAACCTATTATATACAAGATACAACTTTTTACATTTACTTTCTAAATTTTTTTACATTACTTCTTTCTTTTACAATACTTTTCACTTTCACCCAACCATTATTTCGATAAAACCTACTGCACAAAAAAAAAAAAAAAAAAAAAATTTTTTTTTCATAAAATATCTACATCACAACTAACAAAAGTAAGACTTCTAATTTCAAGACAGCCTATCCTATAGGCACTCTTTTCGGTGTAAAACAAGCGCTTATCTCAAGCTCTATCTCGCCTTCCAGGTAAACTTTCCAGTACACCTACTATGTTACGACTTATCTCATCTTGACTCAATGAAAGCGACAGGCAATATGTGCACATTTTAGAGCTAAAATCAGGCCACCTTATTAAAATAGCCTTACTTTTAAGTCCTTCTTCAAAATCCCAATTCCAAAATCCATCCATTTTAACATAAATTTTATTGTAACCCATCTTAACCTAAATATATGCTGCACCTTGAGCTAATATTCTAAAGAGGTTATTTCAATAACTCATTCTATAGAAGTTATCTCAATGACGGTATACAAACTACCAAAAAAAAATAGGTAAGATCCTTCGTGGTTTATCGTTTAAAAGACAGGTTCCCCCGATCAGACTAAAACACTGCCAAATTCTTTGAATTTAGAGAACATAACTGTTACTAATCAGATATTAGCTTTTTTCTTAAAGGTATAGAAGGGTATCTAATCCTAATTTATTTCCTCTATTTATTAACTCATTAATTAAATTATATTAATTTACTTCTCATCTCTTAAAAATTGATTTCACTCTCTATAAGACCAAAATAATTATTAACAACATAAAAGTTTAATATAAAACTTTGCTTACTCTCCCTTCAGGTGTAACTGCGACTGCTGGCACAAAACTTAGCCAGAGACAATTCAATTTACTCTTACTAGCCTTCGCTAATACAAAAAATATTACACACTGAGACTCACCCAAGCCCAGAAATTTTAATCCAGTCTACCCTGGAACACAAAAATTTTTATATGTTATTAACTGAAAAGCAAACACTTAAAGCAAGAATCAAACTTATGTTTCTGCAAATTTTCCAAAGAACAGTCCGAGAAAAGAATATCAGGTAATTCAAAGCAAAAATATCAACAACCTTTGCTTACTGTAATAATGAAATTTAAAATACAAAAAAAAAAATAGAGCCTGCTGATATAAAACAAGCTGAAAACCTTAGCATAATATGTGCAGAAAATACAGTGTAGTACAAAGGCAAAAGCAAAAACAGTCTCTAGTTAGTTGCCATCTATTTTCTTAGACTTCTCGTTGCTGCCACGGATCATCTCGGCCATCACATCCCACTGCTCTGGTGTCACGTTGCTCAAGTTATTAAACTCTCCTGCCATGAAGTGATACTGTCCTCCATCCTGGCCCAAAGTCTGAAGTACATAGGGAAATATGGTGAGTTGAGAATCATCACGTAACATTCCGGACTTTAAGAACAACAGACAAGGCATGGAACAAATGGTTGAAATATGTCATGCTCAGTTCCCAGGGAATAAAGTGAAGGAACAGGAAAAGGTTGCAATTTTTCTTATTGAGGTGAAGATGCACTTGACAGGTTGATGATGAATGGCTGAATGCAACATGTCTGGATAACATTTACTAACCCAAATTTCCCCCTCAGATGTATACTAATGGTAATATGTAAAAAGATTGTGAAATAATGTTGCATTCAGGCAGTCATCACCAACCTGTCAAGTACATCTTTGCCTCGATAAAAAAAGACTGAGCACAGTGGCAAGAGTAAGTACAAATTACAGTCACAAGACCTGTCTGATGAATAATTAAAAGTTAAACAACAACAATAAGACACTGAGAACTAGAGCCCCAAGCTGTTGATGCAAAGCATTACGTGGTATGCCTCTGCTAAGCCTTGTGCACAGACTCGCCGTACAACCTTCATGACAGGGTTCATTGCGGTTGAAATGAGACTAAAAATAAATGTTGACCCCATATGATCTCGACATTTGACCCCTTGACCTTAGCAGTTCATTGTCCCTTCATACTGTTTACTGAAAAAGTTTGGACAAAATTCATCAAGTGGTTCAGAGGATACCATGCTCACACCCATACAACCTTGACTACTGACCATGCTGACCCATTTACTTTGTTGCCCCTTCATACCGAATCACTAACAAATGTTTAGTTGAGATACATTCAGGGGTTCTTGAGATATCACACCCACATTCATATGGCCTTGACCTTTGACCTCAACCTAATCATTTCATCATCTCTTCACACAGTATTACTGACAAAAGTTTGGTCGAAATCAGTCAAGGGATTCTGGAGACATATAGCCACATCCACATGACCTTGACCTTTGACCCTTTAACCTTGCTGACCTAATTAGTTCACCATCCCCTCATACTGTATGACTGACAAAAGTCTGATCAAAATCCACTGAGGGGTTCATGAGATGATATCCCCATCCCCACATGACCTTGACCATTGAGCCCTAAACTTTTCTGACCTAATCAGTTCATCATCCCTTCATAATGTATCACTAACAAACGTCTGGTTGACACTTATAAAGGGGTTCAGGAGATATTGTGCCCACAAGGATGAACTAAGTCCAGTGACCTTGGCCTTGCTGGCCTAATTAGTTTATTGTCCCTTCATACTGTATCACTAAAAGTTTGGTCAAAATCTGTCAAGGGGTTCAGGAGACATCGTGCCCACAAGGATATACAAGTCGACCCCGTATGACCTTGACCTTTGACCCCTTGACCTAGCTGACCTAAACAGTTCATCATCTCCTCATACTGCACCACTGAAAAAAGTTTGGTGGAAATCCCTCAATGGGTTCAGGAGATACTGTGCCCACAATATTGTTACGGATGCACACACGCACAGACAGACCAGTCACTTAATGCCTTCTCCACCATAGGTGGGCGGAGCCATAAAAAGGGGTTCCAAGTATAGTATTGTCCAAGACGTGATGTTACATCAGGGAATGTCACACAGAGACTCAGATATGGCCATGAGGATGTCTTCCAAACTTAGGGAATGTCACATTAACCATCTCACAATACAGTACTGGACTCTAAAAAGGAGATTTTGAGGTTACTAAGTCATACTTCCAGGTATAGGCTAATCAAACCCAGCAAAACTGAATAAAGATGCACTAAAATGCAACTTTATTTGGGTTAGACTACAGTAAAACCTCAATTTAATGTACCTTGATTGACTGGATTTCGGATTTAATGGACACTACAAAGCCACCAAACTTCCAGCAGCTATAAAGAACAATATCCGTTAAATGGAGCATGTATTGCAAATACGTGTATCAGAAAAGGCAAACCACACTCACCGGCCTCACACCACGAACTACCCGGGCCCCCGGCTCCACACCGCAGGACCCTTCCGGTGACGTCACCACTTGAGATGCAAAAAAGGTGTGTGTGCACGCACACACACTAACAGCAATATGCACTAACACTCTCATCCTCTCTCCTTAATTTGACAAAAGATTCCAAGGACAAAGCTGGATGGTCTTTAGTGTCTGATACACACTATGTATCCAATACATAGACTTTTGTGTGAGTACCATCAACACCCGATACGCACTATGCATCCAATACATACACTTTTGTTTAATTACTATCAAGACCCAGTCTGTGGCCACATACAGATATGTGATGACTCTTGAAGTACAGTAATCTCTCTACTATTCGGACACCCATTATTCGGATCCCTCACTATTCGGACATCGTGGGCTGTCCGCCCCCCAAAATGTCCAAAAATTTGAAAAAATCCGAAAAAAAATCCGATTTTTTTGGACAGCGTCAGTTTGAATTTCCCGCGCATGCCAATAGGCTGTGTTTTCGCGCCTCGTGCCTCTCTGTTGGTCCCATTTCCCGCTCTGTTCCTGCCTCGTAAACACGCTCTGACAATGGCGGCCGAAGTGATTGGTTTTGTGGTTTTGTGGTGATACCCTACCTCCTGCAGGGCTTGATGCTGCTCTTCACCTTCTTCATCATGTGTGCAATGATGGCCCCGCCACCTGAGAAGAGGAAGAAAGTGGTTCTGACTCTGGAGAAGAAGAGGGAGGTATTGGACAAGGTGGACGCCGGGTGGCCAACATCATGGATTCGTCATGAATTCAACCTCCCTCGCTCCACCTTGTGTGATATCAAGAAGTCCCGAGACAAACTACAGCAGTACACGGCTGATTTCGCTTCGAAGACCAAACAAAACGTGGAGAGGAAGGTGATGTTTACTCCTAAGTATGCAGACATCGACCGGTCCACGCTGATTTGGTATCGACATCAACATGCTGCTGGTGTGTTGGTACGTGGAACGGAGCTGAAAGCTGCTGCTGAGAAGTTCGCAAGGCTACATGACACCCCAGACTTCAAGGCATCTGAAGGTTGGCTCTTCGCGTTCAAGTTACGACACGGACCACACAGGAATTTACTGTTATGTACAGTGCAGTGAAGTGATGTGATCCCAGTTATGCAAAAGAAAACGTTGTGGAAAGTGCTGGTGAGAAGTGCTGGTGATTGTCAAGTGCAAAGGTGTGTCAGGTGCAAGGTCTTCCTGTCAGAGTCCGAGATGATCGAGCGGGTTATACATCAGGACGGTGGCTTCTTTTTCTTAAGTACCTTAACTTCATCAAAATTTCTTGTTTTGTTCATTCCATATCATTAATTTCATGCATAAACTGTGTGCAAGATGATTTCCATAATGATTTTCATGTCTAACCTGTTTTCAGCGTGCTGTAAATGTGTCAAAAAATTACCCAAAATGTTAATCATAATTTCCTGCTTTCAATTTAATTTTTTCATGCATGGTTTTTAAGTGCACCAGCTATGAAAAAGGTGAATGCCTTTGATTTGTGTGCAAGATGATTACCATACAGATTTTCATGTCTAACCTGTTTTCAGCATGCTGTAAATGTGTTAAAAAATTACCCTCAATGTTAATCATAATTTCCTGCTTTCAATTTAATTTTTTCATGCATTGTTTTTAAGTGCACCAGCTATGAAAAAGGTGAATGCCAGTGAATTTCATGTCCGGTCATAACCTAACCTAACCATTTTGTTAATCATAATTTCCTGCTTTTAATTTAATTTTTTCATGCATGGTTACCACTAGTATTGAAGTGCACCAGCTGTGAAAAAGGTGAATGCCAATGATTTTCATGTCCTGTACCTAAACAAAGCTGCCAACTCAGCGAACAGCTGAGCCTAACTTACCTCAAATTCATTCTTTTGGGTAAAATTTAAATAAATTCATTCTTTGTGTTAATTATTTTAGTGCACTAGCTGTGAAAAAGGTGAATGCCAGTGAATTCATGTCCGGTCATAACCTAACCTAACCTTACCTAACCATTTTTCTGGTAACAATTTACATCATTTACTGTATTTGATGCTTTGTATCCAATAATTTAGTGCATAAAATGTGAGAAAAGATGACTTCCATGTCCAATACTTACTTATACTATGCTGGTAAGTTCTGAGCACCTATGCCTTACTCACCTCTAAATCATCATTTTTTGGTTAAAATTCAATTAATTCAGGCTTTGTGTGCATTATTTATGTGAAAAGGGACCTAAATAAGTGCTATACATGTCCGGTAGGGAGGTAGGAAGGTAGTTTTCTGATTTAGGTTAGGTTAGGTTAGGTTAGGGTCATGAATGACCAGTGCTGGGGCTTCAGGCCCAATATTCGGACAAGACCAATGTCCGGACATGCCTTTGGCTCTATTACGTCAGATAGTGGAGGGATTACTGTATTATAAACTTTCTAGTCTCGGCTGACTCCTGCACGCACCCGCTCTGTCAAGGCATCTTTCTTGGTGAGACAATTAGCCAGATGTTGTGATGTATCCACCTAAGATACTTCATCAATCTCCCCTCACTCCAACATGTCTTGTAATACAGCAATATCAATGCGCAATCTCCTGTCTTCTACGCTCCTACAAGAGTAAAGGGAGTCCACCAGACTCTTGTTGTCGACGAAACACTTTATTTTGATCTTTCCACATCCAGAAACCTCACGCAATATGTTGGTGAGATATACAGCAGTCTCAGCACATTCAAGCAGCGCCAACGCCTCAGCAGATAAGGTAGATTTGACGACCCTCCTGATTTTCTTGTCTGCCAGAATATAGGACATCTTGCCTCGCTAGCATCTCGTAGGAAGATCACAAAACTTCCCTGAGACCCATTGCCTACAAGGTTGGAAAATGAGGCATCCGAAAAGCACTCTATATGACAGTCCTCAATCGGCCCCATTCTTGGAATGTATAGCTTCATGTTGTCAGTCTTCACCCTTGAGATCACCTTATTGAGTCTAAGCAAATCCGCTACAGTAGCTCAGTTGGTAGTCACACTCAACTCACACACATCAAAAGCAATATCTGGCTGAGTGTGTGTGGCAATCCAGTGCAAACCAGTTGAGTTGCCCAATTAATACTCGGTACTCCATTTTCTCAGACTCGGGCAGCCCTCCTGATTTTACTGCTGCACGATGTCTACTCAGCATGACTGGTTTCAGAGATGAAGCATACTGGAATTGGTCGAGCGTTATGCTGCCATCGATGTTGGAGATGACATTGAGACCAACATATTTGAAGGCTTTTGATTCTGAACTGCTGATGAGGAATATTTGACTCAATCGGTTTATCACTTGCTGTTCGAACTCATCTGTACCAGCCCACTTCTGAACTTTTAATCCCCGCATCTGTGATCAGTTTAATTAATTTCGCCGATGTTGGGTGTCCAAATTGCCTGTGAAGCTTCAAAGTCGTTTTTTCTACATCATCCCCAAGAGATGCCAGTGTGATTGTTTCACAAAATTCACGACGTAGTCATAAAGAAATTGGAAGCAAGTAATGGCCTGAAGATGAGAACTTCAAATAAATGATAGTTCCACAAATTTTGACCTTGTCACTTCCAAAGTTAATCAACATTTTTGCTTTTTTCATGGAACGTTTGCTCAACAGCACGGGAATATTGCAGTTCACAACATCAGTCACGATGGTTGTACACATATTTCCAATGTAGCAGAGCAGAATAACACGTTTGAGGGAAGAAACTGTGACACCATCAGCAAAAGTAAACCTCGAGGATGACGCTTCTTCTCTTATAGCTTCACATTCGTAATCAGTGAGCTCACTTAGATAGCAAATGATCCATTCAACTTCACATACAGTTGTAGAACACCCTGTGTCTAGAACAGCACATCCCTTAGATTCTTCTACTAGAGTCTGTAACTTACCTCTACTAGCGGCATCATCCGCATAGCCCATAAATAATGAGAGATGTACTGTTTCAGAATTTTCTTCTCGACTGCTGTCGTTTTTGTATACATCCGGACAGTCACGCGCCCAATGAAATCTAGAATCACATACGAAACACCTCATTACCTTTCCGTCAGACGCAAGTGGGTTCTGCCTCCTGCCGGTGGATAAGCATTGGGGAATTCTAGCAGATACGGTTGAATATCGGCCACCACCACGACCTCGATCACGTACTGCATCACCCCGCAACATTCTCCGTCCTCGTCGAGCACCTCTAACATAAAATGTTCCCTCACCCCCAACTTCGTCACTCCAAAATACTGGTTCGCCCTTCACCTCCCTGGCAGACACCGATGCATCGTTCTGCCTGCCAATTTCACCAGCAAAAATACGATTCAGGGCAGATTTCATGTTTTCGTATGTCACCTCAGTTATCGCGGACATCACTAGTTGTTGCTCACTGTCTGAAAGTTTGCATGCAGCTAATAGCATAAAAGCCATCACAGAATTTGGAAGTGCCATGTCCTGCTTCGTAAATTTGAAATAAACATGTTCAAATTCTGCCACGAACTTATGAATGTTCATATCACCGGCTCTTCTGAAGTTGTACAATTCATGAAAGGCTGCAAACTGCCGACGTTCTTTGTCCACGAGAAATAAACTGTCTAGTTTTTCAGCAAGGTCTCAACACTATTCTCTTGTTTCAAATCAGCCGGATCAATTTCCGAAGATGCCACCCTCGCTCTTCCAGACAATGACAGGTGAATAGCTAAGGCTTGTTTCTTTTTTGGTAAGTCCGTCAGTTCGCACCAAATGTCGATGTCCTTCTTCCAACTCTCATAAGCAGAATCATTTTCAAGTTTTGGAGGCCACTTAGTCGAACACGACGCCATTATTTTTGTAACTACGCTCTGCTACCAGTATCAGAAAAGGCAAACCACAGTCACCGGCCTCACACCACGAACTACCTGAGCCCCCCGCTCCACACCGCAGGACCCTTCCGGTGATGTCACCACTCGTGACGCAAAAGGTGTGTGTGCACGCACACACACTAACAGCAATATGCACTAACATGTGTTTCATGATGGAGTGTAATGACAAGGATGTGAAATAAACTGCAAAAGGGCAAAATCATTGGCCAAGTTAGTGAAAAATGGGTATGGTTTTCATTTTTAGTACCAGAATATGGTGTTGCAGTCATTTATTTTCAAATAGTGCTTGAAATCCCACCTCAGGATGGAGATATTGGATATAATGTTTTTTTGGCTTCATTGGATCAGGCTTCCTTTCAACAAGTCCATTATATTGAGGATCTACTGTAATATCATTATCTTTGAAAGAATGGCACCCTCATGTGAGGCTGAGTAGCAAAGGCACTGTGGAATGGGTAACCAATTACTTACCCAGTACAGTAATTCTAAGAGTGAGAAAAAACTCTATCCTCTGGATTCATGGGAGGAATCAGACCTCTGGTAAGGTAAAATATCAGATTTGTTCACTTACCGTAGTTTTTACTATTTCATAGCATTTACAATTTGTTTACCTTTGGTAACATTACCAGGCCTCAGAACTTAAGGTAAACCCTCTGATAAAGCAATCAGCAAGGATTTGATACCACAGCTGTTTACATTATGATGATTCTAATTGCCCCTTCCATCACTACCTTTAATATTTCAAGCTTATATCACACTGAAAGTGAGATTTTACTTGCGGTAAAGTTGCTCATCCAACAAACACTTATCCCATGCTCCTGGTTTGCAGAGCAATAAATGAATGGTCAAATGAATCTATAATGACACTGGAAAACCATTACTGGTAAACAAACATAATACAGTATATGATGAAAAGAATATACATAGTGTATGATGAACTCATTAAAGTAGCAGTAGGCCACACCTGCTCAAACTTAGTTCTCTTTCTTTTTTGAAGTCCCTCAAGAATCAGCTCTTGGTCTAATTCTATACACAGCATACACTAGTAGCTTGTTGCCTCTGCTTGATGTACATGATATGGCGTATCACCTTTAAGCCAGTGACATACAGTTTTAGAAGATGACACATATCAATGATACAAAGAAATGAAATCCTTAATGTCTGATATTAGGATCTGGATGACAAAGAGGAGACTCAAGGTGAATGATGGCAAAACCAAGCTCATCATTATTTGAAGAAACAGAGATGAGGGCAGTGCGAATACTCTGACTCAAGATACTGGCAAGGCACAACTCTGCCTTGGGATTTCTGCTTGAAATCTGGGTATACATTTTAACTCAAAACTATTACAAGGAACACATTAATCAGGCTGTCAGAAACTGTGATCAGCACATGAGAAACCTGCACTCCATGGGGCAGTTTCTGAATAACAGTGCCTCTTAATACTGGTTCACACACAATGGCCTTATCTTATGCTGATTATTGTACAGTAATGCATTATGGACTGGTCTTCCAGATAATCTACAAGGTTCAGGCTGTGACAATTTTAGCAGTAAGACTTATTTTGGTCTACCTATGAGAACCCCCACTACTGTATCTGATTTCCAGTTGAACTGCACTAACTGCTAAAAGCCAAAATAAAATTTAAACTCCATCTTATGACATTTTATGTTCTTTTGTCTGGCAAATTTAAGTATCTTGCTGAATTGTTAAAATTTCTGCTGATACGCCAAGGGATTTTACTATAAAGGGAAAATGATCCAGTGTGTCTCCAGCGTAGGTGGTGGCGACCATCATCCACTCCCTTCATGTAGTGCTGCCTACTTCTTCCTTAGCCTTTATCATTCTTTTTTCTGTGCCTGCCCTCCTCTCTTCCTACTTCTCCCATCTTTCCTGTCACTTCTTATTGCTTTTCTTTCCTTTACAGGTGGCGTTACATTGAGTGACAAGGTAAATGGTTTCCTGTAAGCCAAGAAACCATTTACAGTACAACGCTGGGTGGTAACCATATAACCAAACCATACGTGCTCTCTGCGTGTCAACAAGTGGGTTGGTGGAGGGTTAGTGCCCCTCCCAGTAAAACAAATAACTCAAAGTCAAATGGCCACCCCTTACAGGATTATGGCAACTGGCAATAAATAGACAGATAGGGTCTCCATGAAATGGGAGCCACTCATCAATCATCCTTCTCTGGCAGTTTATGGTTATGCCACAAATTGCCACTATCGGTCAGACAAATGACTTCTGATGAATCTTTTATGAGGCAGTTCAAAGCAAGAATCTACATACTTGAGAGAGGTACTGTGATGGATTGTTCCAGGGTTTAGTTTGTTGTCATTTCTGCATATGAAATTGGTACTGTACAGTACATGCTTAACATCCTAATTCTTGTAACTGTAAAAGTGCAAATGTGTTTTGAACAGTAATGAATTCCTTTGGATGAACTGGCACTTTTGAGAAACAAAATGATAATGTTTTTAGTAGTAGCAGTAGTAATAGGAAAATCACATTGCTGGTAGGTGGGGGCACCAACCATCCACTCTTTTGACCTACTGACACTCTCAGGTGTTTGCACCAAGTGACAGTCAAATGTTCCTAAATGCCTGGACACGATTAACTACAATGGCTGGTACCAGTAACCATATAACCATTCCTACCAAATGCAACCCATAATGGTGAGCAACAAATAGGTGGTTGGGGTTTACTGCTCACAGAATGCTAACCATGGGCAAGTGAGGCTAGTCACTCTCACTGAGTAGCCAGGTTTGTACGGGATTGGATGGTAAATGTAAACCATCAGTAATGGCTAAAATAAATTGTGTGTTCTTCTGTAACTTAGAAGACTGGGTTTTTAAAGTGCAAGTAACGCATAGGCTACTTCTACTGATAATTTGCTTTTGCATTCACACTTTTAAAACTATTATACTGTACTATAAATCAGTCACTGTACATCACCTGTCAGCTATTAATAACTGATGTAACTGGGACAAAACATCCCACCTATGCTGTTTTACCCATTATGTTTTTGCTGGAATTCTACTGCAGTTGCTTCAATTATCACTTCTAAATACCAATGCAGGATGATCCATGTATTTTCACACCACAACTACTGTACTACTTCATTTAACTAGGTGTATGAAATTTACAGCAAACTGCATTCACATTTAGATCATTTGCCATGCAAAAATGTGTTGATTCTTTCACCTGATGGCAACTGTCTGTGTTGTGATCCTGAGCCATTTCCCTGTTCGAATCCTTTTCATACAATCTCCCCGCAGGATCTTACTCCACATCTTCCTCGGTTTGCCTCTGGGCTTTCTTCCCTCCTCATTTACATCTATGACCATCAGCCACTCTCCCCCTCTCTTCCTCTCACAGTGTTCAAACCATTTCAACATACCACTTTGCATCACCTCTGATATTTCTTATGCCAAACTCCCTCGCAGCACACTATTCTTAGTTCCATCATTGAGTGAGACCCACCTCACCCATCTTAATATTTTCATTTCTGTGCATTCCAATCAGCATGTATCACATCTTACTAGCTAAGCCTTACTTCCATACAGCACATCACTTCTCACATGTTTTGCATTGTCAGGAACAGCAACAGTTTCCCAAGTTTATTCTGTCCACTTATTTGAGGAGTAGAGTTACCCTATGCAACTCCTCCCACACTCAGCATGTCCACCATGTAACTAAACTTCCCCACCCTTTCCAAATGGCTGTCTCTCCAGTTAACAATTTCCATTCTATCGCCCACACCCCAAATACCCCTACATATTGCAATATGAAACCCGCTTACATGCTGCAGTTACCTCTAACACCACTGCATCTTTTCTGGACCCACTGGTAACAAGCTGTACAATGCGCAGAGACACTAAAGAGAGATCCTTCCTGCAGTGGGGCTAATGTACCAGGACAGAGGACCCGCCCAGATGGACAAATGTCCCTCAGCTTCCCCCCACCTCCGAAAAGGTGGATGGTGGACTGCAACATTAGTTTCCTGTGGTCCAACTATACTGGTAGCATTAGCCAGTCTCTCTTGTGCCCTGTCCACTCACCCATCAGCCAGAGTAGGATGAAGGAAGCCACAGTCTTGCCAAGCCAGTGTCGGGTAAACATGTCAGGCGCTCTCCTTAATCAAAATAACAACACTTTTACTTAACCCCTTAACTGGAATATCTTTTCCATTTAACTAGGAAATATGTTTTGTAGTAAAGGATGTTGGAAAAAAGTACCAAGGAACATCATTGGCGTAAAAGTTTTGTGAAGTAACGAAAGTTCCCTCTATGAAAATAAAAAAATATATATTCTACAAACAACTTAGTTTTTTTTTTTACTTTTTTCCTTATATATAGCACACACACCCCCTCCATTTGGCAAAAGCGACCATACAACATTAAATTACAACTTCAGGATTGCATAGGACGTGGTTAACCCCTACACCACAGAGTTGTCAGTAGCGCGCCGTGTCATTCCCGCAGGGATATTTGCGCTCCGACTGACTTTTTAAAAATATTTGCCAAAAATCAGTTACTAGTCCTAGAATATTATAATTACATGCGCATATGGTACATACCTTCAGCTTTCTCCTGGGATGTTTTTTTACCACTCATCGACTACAGTAGGACTTGTGGAGACTTCTGAAGTTGGGTAACTAAGTCTCCACTTTACACTTCCCGACATCCTCTAATATGAATACCACTGCCAGATATTATCACTAGAAACACTATTCAATGATTTCCAAGTAGTTTGGAATCTTTACTAAAAAAAAAAAAAACCACTGTGAAAGTAATGTAAAATACGAGCGCGTACGAGCCTCCCACTCGCGCTAATTCGCCGCTGGTATTCTGTCATTTCTTACTCATATACACACTCACACTTTATTATTTCTAGTATTTATTACACTTATATATATCTACAGTCCTTTACCGCTTCCCACACAATGTTTAGTAGGGGTAGAGGCCAC
>JAGKTI010008369.1:19780-33804 GCA_018397915.1 Birgus latro | reverse complement strand
TTAATGTATGTAAATTATTGATCGGGCATATAATTCATCTGTGTGCAGTATCTTCAACATCTTGTTGAGTGTAATAGCCCAAGGATCTTATCAGTGGTGGTGTTCACACGATTAATAAGCTTTGTACCGTGATATGTGAGACAGCTTGATTTATTTTCTGTGGAGAAGAGAACATTATTTTCCCAGTTATTCTGGAGGAATCAGAGACTGAAGTATAATCTGTGTACTTGTTTCTATTGTTCGAGGGTTAATTTTATTTAATGTATGTTAAGGTTAGTAAATCATAGATAATCATTATTCTTATGTGTTTGAACTAAATTCCTCTGGGAAGTTTGATTGTGAGATCGAGTGGCCCGCAAGGTATGTTACTATCTATAGGATTCATGCACTCTAATATACACACGCTACCCTGATTACTCTCTCTAGGCCTCAGTGTCCCATATTTCACTGTAACAGGACTAGTAATTTCTTTCCTGGCAAACGCTGGGTGGTGGCAGCCTGCTAATTTTTTTTTCCCTACTTCTACCTGTTGGTATTTCTTCCAAGTGGTAATAGATCAACGAGGCCTTCCTTAAAGTTCTAGGATCTCTTCCTCGGTAGTAATCAGTAATCAGTAAAAATCTAATAAATTTAAATCGTAGTCAAATTCTAGAACCTTATACTGGTGGAGGTAAAGCGCTGGGATTTTAGATAGATTAAATCATCTTCATTTATATAGTATTGAGGAAATTCTAACATTACATCTTTCCCGCACGCCCCTCTCGCGCTCAGGCAACTCGCCACCAAGTTATCAGACACGGCAGACTACATCTCTGCTGGACCAGCACTCGCCAAGTTCAGGGTGGGGCTATTTCTATAGCCCCAGATAGCCAGCTGGAGATGGCCACTAGCAGCTCAGAAGCTGCTTCCCTCCCTCAATCACACTGGGTGACAGCCACAAGCCACACACAGGGAGAGACAGCCACAAGCCGCTCCCACTAAGGCCCCCCAAAAAAGGGGAACAGGTGACGGCCACAAGCCGCGCACCTGTGGGACCTCCGGGAAGAAGGACACTTGTGACGGCCACAAGGCGCACCTGCACCCCCATGACGGCCACAAGCCGCACTTGGGGTGTAGCCCTTGCGGGGTACGGCACCCATGAGCGGGTGACGGCCACAAGCCACACTACGCCCACCGGTAGCCAGGGGCACGAACTCTCAGTGACGGCCACAAGCTGCTCCGTCTTTCATGCCCTAGGGGACTCAGCAACGGCCACAAGCTGCGCCGGGAAGGGAACAGCTATGTGCCATCCCTTGCCCCCTACCCCAGTGCCTTCCCCACCTGAGGATTTCCCAGGCCTGCTGGAGTCTACCTGTAATGGCTCAAGTATCCTTCCCTCTTCTCCTAATGGGGACACCCTCCAGCTAGAGCATCAGCTGGAGGAGACCTGGCAAGGCCCTCTGATACCTGGGGTCCTAGCCCTCCAGCTCGCCCCTCGGCAGTCCCAATCCCTGCCAGGCTCTTCACCACCGAGCTGCCGCAGTCCACCCCTAATGGAGGCTCAGCAGAGGAAAGAACGCAGTCCCCGGACCAGCCGAGACGTCCCCAGGACCCCGGGGCGTGACCTCCCAAGCCCCAACTGACGACCTCCTGCCCAGCAGAGTAGGTGCCAACAAGCGCGCCTACTCTCCCTGTTCGGGCCCAGCCCCTAGGCCCAACCCCCCAGGCCCCCAGGAAGGGCGCCCACATCATGCTGCCCTCAGACCACTCCCGGATGAGACAGTCATGACCCGGCCTCCTGATGAGGTCCCAGACGAGCATCACCAGTCCAGGCTCCTGACGAAGGCCCCTCTGGACACCCCAATGACCAGCAGCCTCCTGACGTAGGCCACCACTCTGGGCTCCCCAGTATTGCCGGGCCTCCCCCTACAGCAACCCCCAGCTACACCCACCTGTCACAGAGTCCTCCGGCCCTGTCTTACTTGTGTATATTATTTTCTTGTCAAGTGCCACTGTTGTATTTGACTCAGACTGTAATTTAAGGTAATACAGTATATGTGTAACGTTTGTTTCCCTGAGTTTTTATGCCCCGTTCCCTTTAGTTGCCTTAAGAGACCCAACCCAGTCTAGAAAGAGGACTCCACTCTAGGCTCCGTGTCTAAGGAACGAGAAGTCGTACCCTTTCACACACAATATAACACTGGTGGCCAGCAGTGGTTCTTGATCCGGTGGGTGGGAACAGGGAACAAGGGAAACCTAGGCAAAATGGCAACAAAACCACACGTCCAGATACCTAAATTCGACTCTGAGCAATATGACATCCACACTTACTTGGAAATAGTAAAACCTCTGTTGGACATAGCCTTCGAGACAAACAGACCAAACGCTACCACTTCTGGGCAAAGCAGTTGCCACAATTGCTCCTAAGATCGTCCCGGAGCTGACATGGGCGGAATTCACCAAGCTTATGACTCAAGCAGTTACCCCTTCATTAGAGAAAATGGTGGCGCTAGCACAGCTCGACTCCCTCACCTACGACGGAAACCTGGACGACTCACTCGTCCAGGCCTGGTGACTCATCACCGCTGCATACCCAGAGTGCAGCAAGGAAACCCGGGAACAACATGTTTTCAACACCCTCGTCAGGATTCTCCTCAGTGCTGTCAGGGAGAACTTAACAATTCACGACCCAACAGGAGGCCTGGATAAAGATATCCAGCTCGTACGTCGCCTCCTAGCTGCCTGTACTATCCCACAGCAAATTGGCACTGTGAGCAAATTCCCCACGCAAAAAGCAGCGCCACCATGCACCTCTCGCCCACCTCCAGTCCAGCCAAGCCCTCCACCAACACCCTATATCCCCAGGGCCCACCCCTCACGCAAGTGCCCTGACACAAGAGACAACAACTGGATTTCCAGTAACCCATGGGAATTCACAGCGTGCAGCAACAAATGTCCTCTCCATGACATCAGAGAACAACTCAAAGCTGCTCGACAGAAGTCCACCACTCAGGGGCACCGTAAGGTCTCATCCCTAGATGACGAGGGTACCGAGGGCAACACCTCTACGGACACCCACCTAGACTCCGGGGAGACGGAACCCGAGGACAACTACACACCGCAGCAGCTGGATTTTTAGGACTGCCCCTGCACCTCCCCACGGTGGCGGGGGCCACCTTACAGAAATATCGCCCCCCAATCTGTAACAAGATGAGACTGAATGGAGTATAAGCGAGGCTGCTAATCGATACAGGAGTGGCTAGATCTTGCCTATATGGTCATTTTTACTCCTGTCACCATTCGACCTTCGGCCCACTTTTCCCCACCTTAGCTCACCCTGTGGATGCGGGGGATGGCCTCCTGCCCATATGTGGGGAGACTCGGGCCCTGCATGCAGACACGCACCAAAACGTCTCTGCACTGCACCCCTTCATAGTTTTTTACTCCTGCCGTGAGTATGACGGATACCTGGGGCTGGATCTTCTTCGGAAACTCCGAACAAGCATCAACTGCTACGGGCATCAACTCCAGTTCAGCAGACCTCCGGATTCCAGCCCACAGCCCATCTGCACATGCATGCCCCCCAGCCCCATCCCCACCTCCACCACTTGTTTTCTTACCCCCCCTTCCCTCGCCTTCCCCGCTACCATCACCTCCACCCTCACCATTCTCCCTCATCATGAGGCCTGGTTGCAATTAAACAAGCCACAAGGATCCCCTATTCTCTTCTCCCCCACTTTACTCCCCGGAACCCTCTCCTCCTGCCTACTCTACTCTCCCCCACTTTCCTCACCCCCCACTGTGACATGGTGTGCATCGCTAACCTCTCCACCACACTCCTTACCCTACCCAAAGGGTTAGTTGTGGGAGAAATGGAGGAGGCCAAGCCTTGCACACCTCCTCGTGCCATCCCTCCCTACCTCCCTTACCTCCCCACCTCTCTCCCCATCAAGCGGACATCCTTCGCCATCTACTCCTGGACTTTCAGGACTTTTTCGCATCAGGACCAACTGATATAGGCCACACCACTGTTTTGGCCCACGAAATCCGCACTGAAGGACCACTGATTCGCCAACCATCATGGCGAAAAAATCACCAGCGAGCTGAGGAGGACCGGCAGATCCAGGAAATGTTAAATGCCGGTGTCATCTCGCCCTCCACCAGCCCGTGGTCCTCCCCTGTCATACTAGTGAAAAAGAAGGGCAGATCAATGAGATTCTGTGTGGACTTCAGACAACTCAATGACGTCACCACCAAGGACGCCACACCCTTGCCCAGAATTGATGACTCCCTTGACTCCTTATATGGAGCATAATGGTTTTCCACCCTGGACCTCCAATCAGGTTATTGGCAGGTCCCGGTCCACCCCAATGACAGAGAGGACCTGCCTTCTCCACCAGTAACGGGAGACATTAACCCGTCCAGTCCTGACCGTTTTTTTTACCCAGCCTACCCTCAGTCCCGACCGATTTTCGACTTTTTGTTTTTTGGCTGAAACCTTCGCTTTTGGTGAGAAACATCGATAATTCATAAAGAAATCGTGATCCTGCGGTTAGAAATGTTGATACAGGTGTCACTCAACCTTACATTTTCCTTCTTTTTCAGGGTACCTGGCTAAAGAAAATGAACTATGGAAGGGGTAACTAATTCAAGCCACTTTAAATTACGTATTTATTTCATTCATTTGGTACGAATTTATGTGTAGTACGTCTATATTGGTTTTCACACAATAATATAGGCATTTATAAGCATTGTTCACTCACCCAGAACCCCAGTACATGGCACCTTCCTTTACGACATTACCACCTCATCACATCTGTTTGTTTCTACCTCAAGCTTCTTTGTTTCTTTGTCCTCCAGCTCAGGAATCACTTTCACCGTGAATTTCGTCATTGGAGAGACCGTGGGGCAACATACCTTTACTGGCAAGGTTGCTGCTAACAGGTGAATTGCCCAATGTGGGGGGAAGGGGGGGTTAGGTGGGGCCAGGCAGTATCCCCGCTTGACAGCAGGTAGAGGAAGGTCTTCTACATATGCCTACCAAAAATCACCCGCAAATGTTGAAAAATGTGCACACAATGGGCCTTGTAATTGCGTGATGTACGATGCACGTCGTTGGGTCTGTCCGTGGAAAAAAGTAGCGACGTGCACCGTACGTCGGTGGGACTCTGCGGGTTAATGTACTGCCCTTCAGGCTCTGTAACACCCATGCCACCTTCTTGCATCTCATGGAGTCCATCCTTAGGCCTCACGTGGGAGACTTGCCTAGCATATTAGACGATGTCATTGTCTTCAGCAAGACTTGGGCCGACCACCTCCATCGCCTCAAGCAAGTCTTCCAGCGAATCAGACAAGCTTGGCTAAAACTTAACCCGAGGAATCCCATCGACATATGGGTACGTTGCAACGTTTTGTCACAGCTACACCCATCGACGTACGGGTACGTCGCGCAATTGCAAGGGTCATAGTTTGCACAATTTTCAAGTTTCATGGGTGATTTTTGGTAGGCATATGTGGGAGACCTTCCTCTACCTGTTCCCAAGCGGGGATACTGCCTGGCCCCACCTAACCCCCCCTCCCCCAACACTGGGCAATTCACCTGTTATCAGTAAAATGGCCAGTAAAGGTATGTTGCCCCACGGTCTCTCCAATGACGAAATTCACAGTGAAAGTGATTCCTGAGGTGGAGGACAAAGAAATAAGGAAGCTAGAGCAAGAAACAAATGGAAGTGATGAGGTAGTATTGTCATAAAGGAAGGTGCCATATGTGGATTTGTTTGGTGACTGAACAATGCTTCTGTTGCTTATATAAATGTGTGAAAACCAAGATAGTCTTGTACTACACATAAATTCGTACCAAATACATCATTAAATACGTAATTTAAAGTGGCTTGAATTAGTTAACCCTTTCACAGTTAATTTTATTTAGCCAGGTACCCTGAGAAAGAGGGAAAATGTAAGGCTTACTCATCACCTGTAGCACCATTTATACCCTCAGGAAGGCGATTTCTCTATAAATTTTAAATGTTTCTCACCAAAAGCGAAGGTTTGAGCCCCCCCCCAAAAAAAATCCAAAAATGCTCGGGACTGGGGGGTATCGGATATTGGAAATCGGTCGGGACGTGACAGGTTAAACCATCGAAGTGTGTCCTAGCGGCACACTCCATTGCCTTCCTGGGGCATATAATCTCCCAGGATCCCGATAAACTCCACACCATCGTGGATCTTTTCCTACCAAAAGACGTATACGAAGTCCGAGCTTTCCTGGGACTGACTTCCTACTACCGAAGATTCGTAATGGCCTTCACCGACATCGCTAAGCCTCTCCACAACCTAAGAAGGGCAAATCTTTTGAATGGATGGAAGAAAGAGTTGTGGCATTCAACACCTTGAAGAGCAAGCTTATCACCGTTCCCATCGTTGCCTTCCCCAATTACAACCTACCATTTCGCCTACATGCGGATGTATTGCTCATAGCGATCGGTGCCATCCTCGCCCAAGTGCAAGAAGGACAGGAGCACATTATTGCTTGTGCCAGCCGAACTCTCGACCAAGCTGAGAGAAACTATGCTGCCACTAAGCAGGAGTGCCTCGGGATAGTTTGAGTCCTAGAGCACTACTGGGCCTTCCTGTCTGGCACTAAAGTCACCACCATTACAGATCATCAATCGTTCCAGTGGCTCTGCCAACCCAATACCCAAAATGCACAGCTAATCAGATGGAGAGCGACATTAGAAGATCTCCACTATGAAATCTCTTACCGTCCCAGAAAACTCCATACGAACACCGACACTCTATCCCGGCTTCCGGTACAGTCCATCCACACACAGCCAGAGCTGGTGCAATGATGTCAAAATCGTTATCAACCCGACTGGATACCAGCCCACGTTTTTACCAAGCTCTAGCAACAAGGCGATCACCTTTTCACACAACTGGGCCACTTCGTACTCGACCCCAAAACCGCCCGTGACACCCTGACCCACCTCCACACTAACAACAGAATACACTTGGGCACAAAAAATTACTACAGGTGTTTCGGGACATCTACTGGACCCCAAGCCCCTCCAACTTGGCCCAACGAGTGGTTCAAGCCTGCTGGACCTGCGCCCTCGGGAAGGACATCACCCGCACGCCCAGCCCTGCCAGCAAGATCACGGCTCATAAGCCCTGGCAACTCCTGGCCATGGACGTAGAAGGCCCCTTACCACTGAAAGCCGGCTACCGTTACATAATCACGTTCGTGGACAGCTACTCAAAGTTCCTCATTGCATGTCCAGCAAAAGAACACCTCGCTGTAGCAGTAGCTGAAGCCCTTGTCCGCCACGTCTTTCCCTACTTTTGTATCCTGCAGGCGCTAGATTCTGACAACGCACCAGAATTCACTGGGAAAATATGGCAAGGACTCGCTACCATCTTCTGGTACCAAATTTTCCACTCCTCCCCCTATTGGCCCCAAGGAAATGAAATATGTGAGAGAAGCCATCGTACCCTCTTAAACCATTTATGAACACAGATAGAAGAAACAAAAGATGAAGACTGGCTTGCCCACTTAAAAATCGTACAGTGGGGACTAAAATCCTGCCCCCGAGACGACGGCATCTCTCCCCACGAACATGTCTTTGGAGAAGTCCCGCTTCTCCTCCCCCTCAGACATCACCTCCAGCCCACGACCACGTCTCCAGCGTCCAATCTCCTTCACCACCTAAAAAGCAGGTTACACCACCTACAAAAACAACAAGACTTGAAGCAGGACACCACTCCCACAAACCCCTACAAGAGGAGACACAGTTATGGTGGCCCAACTGCCAACAAACTGGTCCCTCGCTTCGCAGGACCCTACATGGTTATCCAAGTCCCCAATCCATACCAAGTCACCATCAATTATCATGACACCCCCCGCACCTACCGCAATAGACATGTGAGGCTCTACACGGCAAGCACACCCCCACCCGCTCCGCCCCCTAAATCCCCCGGCTATGCCACCACATCTTCCCCCACAACCCCCACCTCTCCCTCCGACTCCTACTCCCTATACCTCACCCCCAGCACCATGGTGCTGCTCACCCCTTCATCCTCCTCTACCCCATCTCCCATCCCCTCCTCCTCACCAGCTGCCTCATCACCCCCCTCCTCCCCCTCTGCACCTGCCTCCCCTGCCTCCGACGCCGCATCACCTCACCTACCCACCCGGCACCCGCACGACCCCACCTACGCCGCATAGCATGCCGCATTGCTCGACCCTTAATTTATTTCTTGTGTAAAGTGTGCCACTGTCAGTATTGTGTCATTGTAAGAATTAAGGTACCACACGTGTAAGGTTTGTTGCTGAGTGTTTTTATGCCCTGTTCCTCTTATTTGCCCTAAGTATACCCAGCCCGGTCTAGAAAGAGGACCCCGTTCCAAGCAAATTGCTATGATGCGTGAAAAAGAGTGAGACTTCTCGTCCCTTATACATGGAGCCTGGAGCGAGGTTCTCTTTCTAGACCAGGCTGGGCTCTATTAATAGGCAATCAGAAGGAACAGGGGATAAAATTCAGGGGAACAGGGGACAAAATTCAGGGCAACAACCTTATACATATATTACCACAAATTACAAACTCTACTACAATATGATGGCACACTTTACAGAGAGACAGTGTCAACACACATAGACAGGACCAGGGGACTTGGCGACAGGAGGGTGTGGCTGGGGCTTGCCGTAGGGTGAGGCCCGTAGAAGGCCTGGGTCGGCGGCCTGCATCAGGAGGCCCTAGGGTAGTCGGTACTTCCAGTGGCTGCGCCGGGAGGCCAACCTGTAGAGTCCCGTCCGGAAGTTGTCAGGGGGCCGTGCAGGAGAGGGTGGGCCCTTCCACAAGAATACGGGGGGAAGGGGGAGGGCTTCAGGGCTGGGCCTGAACAGGTTCAGTAGGCATACTTGCCTACACTTACACAGAGGTCGTCGCGTGGGGCTGGGGAGGTCTTGTCCCGGGGTCCTAAGGATGTCTCGGCTGGTCCTGAGGCTGCGGTCCTGCTGCTGAGCCTCCGCCAGGTATGACCTGCAGCAGCTCGGGGCGGCAGAGTCTGACAGGGGCTCGGGTCGCCAGGGGTCGAGGGAGAGAGCTAGGACTCCAGACACCAGGGGTCCTTGCCAGGCCTCCTCCAACTGCTGGTCGAGGGGGAGGGTGTCCCTGTGGGGAGAGAGAGTGAGGGCACTTGCCGTGACCCTTTCTTTTTGTGGAGCGGCAAGATGGACCGTGGCTGTCTCCTAGGTGCGGCGAGGTGGCCGTTACCTTTCCTCCTTTTGTGGAGTTAGAGCGAGGGCGACTAGTGTGCGTCTCCTCCCCGCGTGTGGCTAGGTGGCCGTCACCCGGTGTGAGCGAGTGCGCGATGTGGCCGTCACCTGACCTCCATTTGTGGACATACAGCGAGGGTGGCTGGTGTCTGTCACCTCCCTGTGTGCGTCTAGGTGGCCGCCACTCGGTGTGTGTAAGCGCAGCAAGGTGGTTGTCATTATACCACCTTTTGTGGAGTTGGAGCGAGGGCGGGAGGTGTCCGTCACCTCCCCGTGTGCGGCTAGGTTGCCGTCACCCGGTGTGAGTGAGTGCGGCAAGGTGGCTGTCACTCCACCTCCTTTTGTGGAGTTATAGCGAGGGTGGCGAGGTGGCCGTCACCCGGTACGGCTGAGGGAAGGAAGCAGCAAGTGGGNGCTAGTAGCCTACTCTGGAATGCTGTCTGGGGCTATAGGAGTAGCCCCACCCTGAACCTGTTGGTGGCTGGCACGGCAGAGGTGTAATTTACCTGGACTGCTACCTGCACTGTGAGTTACCTGAGTGCGAGAGGGGCGCGCGGGAGAGGGACAGATGCGCCCGTCTTGTCTGGAGCTCGCACTAATCACTTCTGCTCCCTCGGTATCTCCTCCTGGTGTTGTTACCTTGCCCAGATAAGGTTGAGAGGGAGCTTCGGTATTCTGCATTTCGAGGGGAGCTTCGGTATTCTGCATTTCACAAAGTATATAGACTACAACTACTTTGGCTCCACGTCCCATGTCTAAGGAACGAGGAGTCGGTCCTAAAACACGCCGCACAACACTGATCTGATTACTGTACTGTAGTTCATCGTCCTTTCATTCTATATCACTGACAAAAATTTGGTCAAAATCCGTCAAGGGATTTAGATGATCTCGTCCTCACAAGGATAAACTAAGTCAACCCCATATGATCTTGACCTTTGACCCCTTGATCTAGCTGACCTAATCACTTCATCATCTCCTCATACTGCATTACTGACAAAAGTTTGGTGGAAATCCGCCGATGGTTTCAGATATCGCGCCCACAAGAGTGTTACGGACTCACGCATCCATTAGCATGCACGCACTGACAGACCAATCAGTCGAATGCCTCCTCCACCATAGTGGACGGAGGTAGATATTGCTAAATACAATTCTGAGTCGACTGCACTGAGACAATCATACGTTAGTGTGCAACTCATAAATTCTTTCTAAAGGTAACTGTTGAATAGACCCTGATACTTCCCCATGAAAATTAATGATCACATTATGCATTAATTAATATTAAGCTGCCGTCACACTGGACCAAAAGTGGCTAACATGCGACCAGCTTTTGCGAGGCAAAACGGCTAGCAGACTCGAGTGTCCGTCACACTCGTTTGTTCTTGCGAGCCGAAACGGCTAACAGTGTCGTCTGCCTCGGCGCTCCGTGGACATTTGTAAACAAACCACCACTGAGTATCCACTCCCTTTTCCTCAGTTTCTGTAACCGCTTCACATACTTTAGCAACTCCAGAGCCATAAAGCAGTCTACTAGAGTTTTCCTTGCTGCAGGATCCATATCGAAATCTGATTTCTACTTGTTGTTTGGAGACAAAGCAGACGGCCTCCGCGGCTGGTCACCCGAGTGTCCGAATATTTCAGGTTACAAGAAAAAAATAAAAATGAATAAAAACTACAAGAATTAAATTGTATTTATTTAACAAATTTCTTTTAAGTTTCCTTCTATGAATAACAGAATATTTTTTCACCGATTACAAAATAAACATAAGCTCGAGTTCCAATCCCCCCAACAAGCTGTGAGCGAGAATTGTTATCCACTTCGCCTCGCAAGAGAAATCTCGCTCACCGTGAGTCAGTTTGGCTAGCGGCTCGCAAAACTGGCTCGCATGTTAGCCAGTTTTGTGCTAGTGTGACGGCAGCTTTAGGTATACTTACAGAATGACGGGGAATTGTAAGTGACAGGGAATCAGGGTGCGAACTGTTGTGACGGGGAATCGTCCAAGTTTTGACGGGGAATTGTCTTCACGGGGACTTGTCTCCAGAATCAGTGTCTTGACGGGGAATTGCACTGGTAAATTGTGGTCATGTTAATACTTATTCACTTTGGGGACGACTTCGTGGCATCTGAAGACGAGGTATTATAATTAGGAAAACCAAAGCTTTGCTGTGGTTGACCGTTGTCTGACATTTTAGTATATTAATAGTAACGTTAGAATACAGGTACGCTATAAGGTTGCTAAGCTATTAGGCTGTCTTGTTAGAAATAAAACAAGAATAGATAAGTTAGTTATGCAGGTTCTGTAGTAGATACCGATATCAGTACTGTAACTTAGTAGATATTCATATGGTTACTGCACTGTACTGCGCAAGGCCTGTGCTCTGTACGCCATCCATGGGTAAGGTGACCAGTGCCCCGCTTTTAGGCGGGACAGCCCCGCTTTTTTTTTTACATCTGACTCGCTTTTTTAATTGTGACTAAAATGTCCCGCTTTTCGAGCAAATTATCTAGAATGTCTCGCTTTTAGAAAATTACTCTTACATTAGATTTAACATGACCTTTTATGAAATTATGATGAATTAGTAAAATTATGCATAATCCAAACTAAATGAAATACCGAATTGTTAATATAAACTCTGTAATACTAATTGGTAACTTTGGTAGGCCCATTCACCGTACTGTACTGTATATTAGAGTTCATTTAAGAAGTTGGTGTTTGATTAGCATCCTCTGGGTGAAGTGGTGCACAGCTGCAGTCCCTGTCACTCACATAAGTCACTGTATATCTATCTATATTTATATATACATGTGACAGTATCCCACTTTTAGCTTCAACAAAACTGGTCACCTTATCCATGGGGTTCTTTCATCTTGGCTCAAATGACTGGTCCAGCAACTTTTTGTCCATCTTTGACAGCAGAGGTCACATTTTGTTTGCGTGTAGTAACGGAGAAAGGTGCAATTGCAGCTCTGTTTTTAGAACTCAATAGATTAAAAAATAAATTTCCAGCAGCTAGTTTTCATTGTTAAGGAGTAATGAGTAGGAGGAAAATATCAAAGTCTGGACATCTGAATCGGCTTTAACAAAATGTCGAAGGCGAAAGGATATACCATTAGGGGTAGTTAAAAAATCACCCTTGATGAAAATTTAATTTTTGCATTTCATCTATCTATCTAGCCTGATGCCCTAATCTTGCAAAGGGTGGTTGCAGACAAAATGCCTCCAGGTCGCTCAGTCACCCACCATTTGCCTAGCCTACCCCCAGCTCACTCCCCCCTCATACAGTATGCCTCTCAACTCCATCCCTCCACCTCATCCTTGGTCTTCCGCTTCCTCTCCCTCTCCCTCCACCTCTCCCTCCAACTCATCCTTGGTCTTCTGCTTCCTCTCCCTCTCTCCCTCCACCCCACCTCTATACACCCTCTTAGTCAGTCTTTCATTCTCCATTCTCTCCACATGTTCAAACCACCTCAGTGTATTTCTCCTAATCTTCTCAACCACATCTACATCCACCCCACAACGTTCCTTCACTTTTTCATTCGTCAACCTGTTCCTCCATGTCACTCCACATGCTTCTCTCAAGTAACTCATTTCCACTGCTCTCACTCTTGACTTGTTACCCTCTAGCAAGGTCCATGCCTCGCTTCCATACGTTAGGGTAGGGATCACGATACTGTCATACAGTGACTTCTTGACTTCCATACTCACCTCCCCATTTCTCATCACTGCTTTCAGTGAACCAACAATCCTCCTTCTCTGCTGTACCATTTCAAGTATTTCATCCACAAACCTTCCATCCTTACTCGTCACACTACCCTAGTACTTGAATGCACTCACATTCTC
The DNA here is from genome assembly GCA_018397915.1 of Birgus latro. Taxonomy (NCBI): domain Eukaryota; kingdom Metazoa; phylum Arthropoda; class Malacostraca; order Decapoda; family Coenobitidae; genus Birgus; species Birgus latro. The sequence continues at coordinate 20,715 of JAGKTI010008369.1, read as the reverse complement.
CATATCCTCACCATCCAACCTCACTGTGCATTCTGTGACTTAAGTTCTCTCAAACACCATAACTTTACTCTTGTTTACATTGACTTTCAGATTCCTCTTCTTACACACTGTCCCAAATTCATTCACCAAACCATGCAACTCCCATTCATCTTCACTCAACAATACTGTTTCATCAGCAAACAACAACAGCGGAATCTTCCACATCTCACCCTCATTCATTAGAGCCACTCCCACATCCATTGCCCTACCTTGCATCTCGTTTACAACCCCATCCATGTTTGTTTTGTTTTGTTTCGTTTTTGAAGGCTCCAACATGCTTGCATGTGTCAGCCTTGGTCACCTAATGGCAGCTCTCCATGCTGCTCGATCTCTGGCAGCCTCCCTATTCAGTCCCTTAACCCTTAAGTCACATTTAATGACCTCGTCCCATGTCTTTCTCGGTCTACCCCTCCCACCCCCTCCCCCAATATTAACACTTCTCACCCTCTGCACCCAATTATCATCCCCCATCCTCTCCACATGTCCAAACCACCTCAGCCTACCTCTCCTCATCACAACACCAATACACTCCAGTCCCATCCTACCTCTCAACTCTTCTATCGTAAACCCAGCCCCCCCAGGCCTTGCACGCAGGGACGCACTGCACATCCACCTAATCATTGTCATTTCTGTACGTTTAAACCTGCGAATATCCTCTTCCTTTACTGCCCAGGTCTCACTACCATACAGCATCACACTCCTAACACATGCTGCATACAAAGACCCCTTAGCACGTAAGGAGAGTCCTCTCAATGTCAGGAGAGGCAACAGCTCCCTGAACTTCTTCCAACCACTTCTCACTCTAGCAACCGAGCTAACTCCAGCCCCACCTCCGGCACATAACATGTCTCCCAGATAACAAAACTCCTCCACACACTCAAGAGACTCACCTGCAA
>JAGKTI010008369.1:0-15302 GCA_018397915.1 Birgus latro | reverse complement strand
CTTATAGTAGCAATCCTTCCTAGCAATCTTTCTGGCTGATCCACCCCTGTTCCGGACTTCCTGCAAACAAGCCACATCCACCCACCTCCTACTAAATGCCTCAACAACTTCCCCCGCTCTTCCCCTCAAACTTCCCACATTCCATGAGCCCACCCTAAACCCCCTGGGTGATTTGCTGTCCTCAGGCTTTCTTTGATGCTTGTTATTGTACTTAGTCATGTAAAATATATATTAAACAGCCATGGAGACATCACACAACCCTGTTTCAGTCCCACATTCAGATCAAAGAACTCGCTTAGCTCACCATCCACTCGCACAGTGGCCCTAGCTCCTTCATACATACTCCTCACAACACTCAACAATTTCCCCTCCCTTCTTAATACTTTCCACATACTTGCCTATTTATTCTGTCATAAGGTTTCTCCAAGTCCATGAAGGCAGCATACACTTCTAGCACTCAACAATTTCCCCTCCCTTCTTAATACTTTCCACATACCTTGCCTATCTATTCTGTCATAAGCTTTCTCCAAGTCCATGAAGGCAGCATACACTTCCATGAAGGCAGCATACACTTTCTCTCCCTTCTCTAGATACTTCTCCACTAAACATCATAGAACTGTAGGATTATAGTTTATCATCTGTATTGATGCAAATTGTAAGTCATTATTTTTTCCTTAACCATCTTAATGCAATTTATATTTGAAAACTTGTCACCTGTGTGACATCAGATGAGCCAATTTCAGACAATGAGATGCTTTGTCAAAGAATTACATTAACCTTTTCTGCAGTAGTCTACATCATTTTGAGACAGACTTCAGAAGGGCTTCCATTTAAAGGTGATGAAAGTTTTACAACAGGGATTATCTTTATTATTTGCTTCTTTTTTTTAATACCTTTATTGCATCCATGTTTTTTGCTTTTTTTTAATTAAATTAATGATTTTTAACATTTATATTGATTTTGAGACTTAATTCTGCCACAAATGACTCCTAACCTTACAGGATTGCATATTCTGATATGGAATAAAATCAGCAGAAGTGTTGTAAGTATATATATATTGCCTGACAACATATGCAGAACAAAATCCAAATTGATTGAAATATGATATGACCTAGCCCTACCCGAGTCAAGCGTAACTTGCTTCAGCAAACTATTATAACCAAGCTAACCTAGCCATGTCCTATCTGGAGTGGCTTCATCCAGCCAGACTCTCCTCCCCTTCTGGTGTCATTAACCAACCCAAACTTAACCTTGAAAAGTGGCTTACCTCAGGGAGAAGATGTAGTTTAGGTCTCCCCAGCCGCCTTGCCACCATTGGGAATGGGAGCTACCACAGGGTGAAGGTCGCGCATCTTGATAGGAGAAATTAGAGTGCTTACGGGATGATCTTGAAACCTCCATAATTAATACACATCTGCGACAGAAGTGCTGTAGAGAAGCCCTCCCCTAATTTGGGCATATGTCATAGAACATACTGAAATAACCGATGGACGTGGGTGCAATGAAGGAAAATTAAATCTTATCCTTCATTATCGTAGTGTATACTGTAGTTCGTTTATGACACCCAGATTCGTCGTATTGTATCGTTTATAAAGGCTCCAACATGCTTGCCTTCTTCGGCATTGGTCACCTAGCTTAATGGTGGCTCTCCATGCTGCATAATGTTTGGTAACCTCCCTATTCAGTCCCTTATCCTTAAGGTCACATTCAGTGATGTCACCCCAGGCTTTTTTGGTCTGCCTCACACAACCCTACCTCCAACATTCACACTTCTCTCTTTCTACACCTAGTTGTCATCATCCATCCTCTCCACATGACCATATCATCTCAATCTGTCCCTGCTTATCACAGCATCAGTACACTCCAGTCCCCATTTATGTTACTAAAGAGCAGTAGGTTAGGTTTGTTGACACTGGCAGTGCTTCGTACAGAGGGGAATGGGTCACTTTGGATCCAAAACTCGTTTGTCCCTAAATTGTTCTGGTTAGGTTGTTAAATTAGGTTAGGTTTTATTACATTAGGTTAGGTTAAGCTTTGTTACACTACATTAGATCTTACAAGTATTGGGTTGGATTAATAGGGACAATTGATTAGTGACGCATTGACTTTCGAACCAAATCAACCTGAAAGTCCACCATGGAGGGTAGCCTTTTGCCATGGCTTGCATGTAAAACTGATGAGGTTTTATCTTCACCTAGCAGGGCCACTGCATCCTGGAGCTCAAGAGCAAGCAAGTAGCCCAATACAAATGGCACTCTGGGCACAATGACAAGATGGACGTCAGAGTAATAACAGAGTGACCAGTTGAGTGTACCAAAGAAGGCAATAGCTAGTGGTGAGAACTGAAATACGGTTCTTGAATAATAACATGAGTACCGAGGATATACAGTCGACCCTCGAAGCAGTGGACTAATAGGGGGGAATGAGTGTCCGTTTCTTGAAAAAGTCCGCTGCTTGAAAATGAAAGGGAAAATAGCCTAAAACTCGAAAAATAGCAAAAGAAATACAATGGCATCGAAGATGAGGTGCAGCGACGCTATCACGGACTAGTTTGCCTCACAGTACCCCATTTTCTATGGACCCATTATATTACGACTTGCTTGTTGTGTACTGTGCATTACTGCATTACAGTAATTTTTTATGTTCATCTACAGTATCATTTATTTTTGTACCTGTAAAGAGAAATACTGTATGTAGTTAGAATTGAAAAAAGATGTACACTCATGATCACTAATTTCTGCCCAGGGGCATCCCCATCCTACCCCTTCATACCCAGGGAATAGGAGAGGGGGGGACGAAACAAGCTCCACCCGCCTCTACCCCAGCTCCCAACCCTCTCCCATTCCCCTACCATCCCCCACCCCACCCGTCATTCTTAACTGACAGTTACATCTCAAGCTAATTTTATACTTAACACTCTTGGTCCCACTGCCAATACAAACACAGAACACTACCATATGTTATAAGTATATAACTATCAACATGCTGCAGCTAGAAGTTAAAGCATTATGATGGTGACAGTAAAACAAAAACGTTAACAGCGGCCACCTCAGGCCTCACGTGTTGGGTGCACTGCTTTGGACACACACACACACACACACAAACAAACAAAAACATGCACACACTGATACACATATACACACATACATACACAAACAAAAACATGCACACACTGACAGACACACACACACACACACGGGTCGTGGAGAGAGATGGAGCTGCTCCTGGATCGAGGGGAAATAACTGCTGAACTAGTGGCGAAAAGGAGACAGCGTATTGTGATTATGTGGTTGAATGCGTGAGTGGGGGTCCCGTCGGATATTAGTTTTAAAAAACCCACAGATTTCGGCCCTAAAAATACAAGACAAAGTGAAAAAGAAAGTTTTCATATGGTTGTACCATGGCGGAGAGAGATGGAAGATTGTTTACAGCTGGCGAGGGGGAATTTGTGTGCTTCTCTGAAGAAAATGTAGGTAAAGGAAGTGATAAGCTGCAACTAACAAGAGTAGCAGAAGTAGAGAAAATGGCGGAGAGGAATGTATAAAAAAGGTATGGGAAGTAATTAGAGAGTTACAGGAATGGACCTTAGAACAGGAGAGAGAGATCAAAGTCCTACAGAGTAAACTGGAAAAAGTTAGCACACGTAGTGATGAACAAGGAAATGAAGTCACAGAATTAAAGGTGAGTAATGAATCCGCATCAAATGAAATAAAACAGCTCAAGAGGGAGAATAAGAGGTTGGAAGAAGAAAGGGACTGAATAAAAAGTAAACTAGATGAGTACGATTCAAAATCGAGGAGGCAAGATGAGCACATTCAGGAAATCAAGGAGCAACATAAGGGGTGGAAGAAAATACAGGAGGAAGGAAATGTAAATTTGAAGATCAAAGAACAACAAAGTAAAGAAAAAGTGGAGAAGGAAGTGGTTAGAGTACTACGAAGTAGAGAATCTTTGGTCAGGGATGTAGCAGACAAGAAAAAATGTGTGATAATCTCAGGAATAAAAGAAAAATGAATGACAGTAAGATCTGAAAGAGAGAGAGAGGAGCTGAGCAAGGCTAAAGAAATAATATCACAGGTTATGGAGGGAAACAATGAAGCCCAAGAAAAGGTTGAAGAAGTGTTTAGGTTAGGAAAGTACGAGGATGGTGGGGCAAGGCCTTTGAAAGTAAAGTTTAAGTCCTTAGTAATAGTGAATGAAATCATAAGTAGAACGTGGAAATTGTCAGATAAAGAGGGGTTTAAAAATGTTTGGATTAGGAGAGATGCAAACGAAGAGGAAAGAGCTAAATTAAAGGAGTTAGTAAAGGAAGCAAAGATGAAGAACAAAGAGCGAACGGCGGAAGAGAAGACAGAGTTTTATTGGAGAGTTATGGACCAGAAGTTGAGAAAATGGTACCGACAGAGGGAAGGAGAGAAGAGAGTATAAAAAACGATGAAAAAAGTTTGAAAGTGGCGTACACAAACATTAATGGACTAATATCGGCAAGGTTAGAAAGCAATGATTTTTTGAGGGTACACGAACCTGATGTTATGTGCTTTGTAGAGACTAAATTGAAAGAAGATATTGATATTCATATGGGAGATGGGAGATACAAGTTATGGAGAAGAGACAGAAAAGAAAAAATGGGAGGAGGAGCGATGATAGCAGTGAAGGACAATATAAATTTAGATACAGTGGAAATGGCAGAGGGCAAGGTCGAAGCGATAAATATGGAATTAGAAACTGGGGAGAATGGTAAGAGAGAGATGGCAGTGGTATATGTTCCCCCTAAGACAAGAGCATGGAATGACGATGAATACCAGGAGATGTTGTCAGACATGGTTAGTTTTCTACAGAAAGTGACCGAGAAAAGCAACAATATAATCCTAATGGGTGACTTTAATTGTAAAGAGGTGAACTGGGAGGAATGAGACTCAGGAGGCAGCGAAGATTCATGGGGCACTAAATTGTTAGATATAGCAATGAATAATGTAATGGTGCAGTGGCTAAAAGAAGAGACACAATTCAGAGGTGAAACACACCAGCAAGATTAGATTTGCTACTATCCAAAGAACCTGATGTAATTGAATTTTTAAATTATCTGTGTCCTATAGTAAAAAGTGATCATGTGATCATTGAGTTCCAGATGATAATAGGGAACGTGGTGCCAAGAGATGAGCTTTATAGGCAAGGAAGATACAACTTTGAGAAAGCAAACTTTGCAGAATTGAGAAATTTTCTGTGCCTGCCCTCCTTTCTTCCTATTTCTCCTATATTTCCTGTCACTTCTTACTGCTTTTCTTTCCTTTACAGGTGGCATTACATTGAGTGACAAGCCAAATGGTTTCCTGTAAGCCAAGAAACCATTTACAACGCTGGGTGGTAACCATATAACCAAACCATACGTGCTCCCTACGTGTCAACAAGTGGGTTGGTGGAGGGTTAGTGCCCCTCCCCGTAAAATAAATAACTCAAAGTCAAATGGCCACCCCTTATGGGATTATGGTGTCTGGCAATAGATAGATAGATAGTAAGGAGGAAAGAAAACAGGAAAAAGGAGTTGTTTAATAGAAGGTGTATGATAATGAAAAAAGAGAGGGACATGGCATGGAACAAATGGAGAAAGAGAGGTAATAACAGAACAAAGGAAGAATATAAAAGAACTAGAAATGAATATACAAGAATTCGTAGAGAGGAAGAAAGGAACTTTGAAAAAGGTATAATTGACAAATGTAAGGATGAACCCAAATTGTTTTATAGATTTGTTAACGGCAAATTGAAGCAAAGGGAGTGGCGACCATCATCCACTCACTTGATGTAGTTCTGCCTACTTCTTCCTTAGCCTTTATCATTCTTTTTTTGTGCCTGCCCTCCCCTCTTCCTATTTTTCCTATCTTTCCTGTCACTTCTTATTGCTCTTCTTTCTTTTACAGGTGGCTTTACATTGAGTGACAAGCCAAATGGTTTCCTGTAAGCCAAGAAACCATTTACAACGCTGGGTGGTAACCATATAACCAAACCATTCGTGCTCCCTACGTATCAACAAATGGGTTGGTGGAGGGATAGTGCCCCTCCCTTTAAAACAAATAACTCAAAGTCAGATGGCCACCCCTTACGGGATTATGGCGTCTGGCAATAGATAGATAGGAAGGAATCACCAAACTGAAAGTAGAAGGAGAGGTCTACAAGGATGCAGTAATGCAAGCTGAAATAATGAACAAATGTTTCCAATTGGTTTTCACTAATGAAAGGGAGTTTGTGGAGGGGGAGGGAGTGATTAGAAATGTAGTGATAAAAGATATAAAAGTGGAAGTGCGGGAAGTGTATAAATTACTGGAAACTCAGGAGATCAGGAAAGCCCCAGGACCGGATGGAATCTCTAATTGGGTACTGAAGGAATGCAGAGAACAACTGGCGGATAAGATTCACGATTTAATTGTGTGCTCCTTGGAAGAGGGGAAAGTGCCTCGGGAATGGAAGAGGACAAATGTGGTACCAATTTATAAGGGAGGAAACAAGGAAGTACCCCCTGAATTATAGACCAGTGTCCCTAACTAGCATGGTTGCAAAATTATGTGAGAGAATCCTGAAAGATAAGTGGATAAAATATCTGGAAGAGATGAAATTGACTGAAAGTCAGTTTGGATTCAGAAGTGGAATGTCATGTGTTTCCAACTTGTTGAGCTTTTACTCAAGGGCGATTGACTTGCTACAGGAGAGAGACGGTTGGGTGGATTGTGTGTACTTAGATCTGGAGAAGGTCTTCGACAAGGTACCCCACAAGAGACTAATATGGAAATTAGAGCATATCGGAGGACTGAAGGGAAGCCTCTTGGAGTGGAAGGTCATGTGTTTCCAACTTGTTGAGCTTTTACTGAAGGGCGATTGACGAGCTATAGGAGAGAGATGGTTGGGTGGATTGTGTGTACTTAGATCTGGAGAAGGCCTTCGACAAGGTACTCCACAGGAGACTAATATGGAAATTAGAGCATATCGGAGGACTGAAGGGAAGCCTCTTGGAATGGATGAGAGACTTTTTGAGTGGCACACAAATGAGGACAGTAATAAAGGACAGGACATCTGGATGGAGGGAAGTAACAAGTGGTGTCCCACAGGGCTCGGTGTTGGCACCAGTAGTGTTCCTGATTTACGCAAATGATATGGTAGATGGAGTGAACAGTTACGGAAGCCTGTTTGCTGATGATGCAAAGATCTTGAGAAAGGTAGAGGTTGAAGAGGACTGTAAAATGCTACAGGAGGATCTGGATAGGATACATCATTGCAGCTGGATGTGGGAAATGAAATTCAATGCAAAAAAATGTAAAATATTGGAAATGAGTAAAAGTACCAAGAGGCCATCATTGAATTATTTGATGGGTAATGAACCAATTAGAAAAGCGAGAGAAGAGAAAAATTTGGGAGTTCTGGTCCAGGATAGTTTGTCACCTGAAAAGTGCATAAATAACGTAGTTAGAGAGACATATAAACTCTTGACCAATATAAGAGTGGCATTTCATTACATGGATGAGGAGATGATGAAAAAATTGATAATGGCCATGATCTGCCCCAGGTTAGAATATGCAGCAGTAGTGTGGTCCCCACACAAAAAGAAAAATATAACCAAGATTGAGAGAATCCAAAGAACAGCAACCAAGATGTTCCCCAGTCTGGCAGATTTGTCATACAGAGAGAGGCTGGAAAGGCTGGATTTGCCTTCCTTAGAGGAAAGAAGAGAGAGGGGTGACATGATTGCAGTGTTCAGGACCATGATAGGAGTAGATAAAATTGACAGAGAAAATCTGTTTGTGTGGCATGGGAGGGTAACAAGAGGACAAGGAATGACACTAAAGAAGCCAAGCTGCTCAAAGGACATCAAGAAATATAGCTATCCCTATAGATGCATAGACCTGTGGAATAGACTGGACAAAGAGATCGTCCAGTCTAAAAACTTAAACGAGTTTAAGGAAGAATTTGACTTATTGAGAAACAGAGACGGGATCCCACGAGCGTAGCTCATTTCCTGTATATCACAATTAGGTAAATACACACACACACACACACACACACTAGAGCATGGAATGACGATGAATACCAGGAGATGTTGTCAGACATGGTTAGTTATCTACAGAAAGTGATTGAGAAAAGCAACAATATAATCCTAATGGGTGACTTTAATTGTATAGAGGTGAACTGGGAGGAATGGCACTCAGGAGGCAGCGAAGATTCGTGGGGCACTAAATTGTTAAATATAGCAATGGATAATGTAATGACGCAGTGGGTCAAAGAAGAGGCACGATTCAAAGGTGATGACACACCAGCAAGACTAGATTTGCTACTATCCATAGAACTTGATATAATTGAATCTTTGAAATATCTGTGTCCTATAGTAAAAAGTGATCATGTGGTCACTGAGTTCCAGATGATAATAGGGAATGTGGTGCCAAGAGATGAGCTTTATAGGCAAGGAAGATACAACTTTGAGAAAGCAAACTTTGCAGAATTGAGGAAATTTTTTTGAAAATGCAGATTGGAGAAAGTTCAGAGAGACAAAAGAGATACAGAGGAAGTGGGATATCGTTTTAGACCTCTATAATTTGGGAGTGGAAAAACATGTGCCAAGAGTAAGGAGGAAAGAAAACAGGAAAAAGGAGTTGTTTAATAGAAGGTGTATGATAATGAAAAAAGAGAGGGCCATTGCATGGAGCAAATGGAGAAAGAGAGGTAATAACACAACAAAGGAAGAATATAAAAGAACTAGAAATGAACATACAAGAATACATAGAGAGGAAGAAAGGAACTTTGAAAAAGGTATAATTGATAAATGTAAGGACGAACCCAAATTATTTTATAGATTTGTTAATGGCAAATTGAAGCAAAAGGAAGGAATCACCAAACTGAAAGTAGAAGGAGAGGTCTACATGGATGTGGTAATGCAAGCTGAAATAATAAACAAATGTTTCCAATCGGTTTTCACTAAGGAAAGGGAGTTTGTGGAAGGGGAGGGAGTAATTAGAAATGTAGTGATAAAAGATATAAAAGTGGAAGTGCGGGAAGTGTATAAATTACTGGAAACTCAAGATGTCAGGAAAGCCCCAGGACCGGATGGAATCTGTAATTGGGTACTGAAGGAATGCAGAGAACAACTGGCGGATAAGATTCACAGTTTAATTGTGTGCTTCTTGGAAGAGGGGAAAGTGCCTCGGGAATGGAAGAGGGCAAATGTGGCACCAGTCTATAAGGGAGGAAACAAGGAAGAACCCCTGAATTATTGACCAGTGTCTCTAACTAGCATGGTTGCAAAATTGTGTGAGAGAATCCTGAAAGATAGATGGATAAAATATCTGGAGGGGATGAATATTCTGACTAAAAGTCAGTTTGGATTCAGAAGTGGGAGGTCATGTGTTTCCAACTTATTGAGTTTTTACTCAAGGGCGATTGACGTGCTACAGGAGAGAGATGGTTGGGTGGATTATGTGTATTTAGATCTGGAGAAGGCCTTCGACAAGGTACCCCACAAGAGACTAATATGGAAATTAGAGCATATCGGAGGACTGAAGAGAAGCATCCTGGAATTGATGAGAGACTTTTTGAGTGACAGACAAATGAGGACAGTAATAAAGGACAGGACATCTGGATGGAGGGAAGTAACAAGTGGTGTCCCACAGGGCTCGGTGTTGGCACCAGTAGTGTTCCTGATTTATGCAAATGATATGGTAGATGGAGTGAACAGTTACGCAATTCTGTTTGCTGATGATGCAAAGATCTTGAGAAAGGTAGAGGTTGAAGAGGACTGTAAAATGCTACAGGAGGATCTGGATAGGATACATGATTGCAGCCGGATGTGGGAGATGAAATTCAATGCAAAAAAATGCAAAATATTGGAAATGGGTAAAAGTACCAAGAGGCCATCATTGAATTATTTGATGGGTAATGAACCAATTAGAAAAGCGAGAGAAGAGAAAGATTTGGAAGTGCTGGTCCAGGATAGTTTGTCACCTGAAAAGCACATAAATAAGATAGTTAGAGAGACATAAACTCTTGATCAATATAAGAATGGCATTTCATTACATGGACGAGGAGATGATGAAAAAGTTGATAGTGGCCATGATCTGCCCCAGGTTAGAATATGCAGCAGTAGTGTGGTCCCCATACAAAAAGAAAGATATAACCAAGATTGAGAGAATACAAAGAACAGCAACCAAGATGGTCCCCAGTCTGGCAGATTTGTCATACAGAGAGAGGCTGGAAAGGCTGGATTTGCCATCCTTAGAGGAAAGGAGAGAGAGGGGCGACATGGTTGCAGTGTTCAGGACCATGATAGGAGTAGATAAAATTGACAGAGAAAATCTGTTTGTGTGGGATGAGAGGGTAACAAGGGGACATGGACTGAAACTGAAGAAGCCACGCTGCTTGAAGGACATCAAGAAATATAGTTTTCCCCATAGAGGCATAGACCTGTGGAATAGACTGGACAAAGAGATCGTCCAGTCTAAAAACTTAAACGAGTTTATGGCAAAATTTGACTTACTGAGAAACAGAGGCGGGACCCCATGAGCGTAGCTCATTTCCTGTATATCACAGTTAGGTAAATACACACACACACACACACACACACACACACAGACGCAGACACGTATGCACGTAAGTGCACGCAAGCACCCAACACATGAGGCCTGGTATGGCCGTTATCAGCGTTTTTATTGTCAGCATTATAATGCAGTAATTTCNTGCTTCATCATTCATAGTTATATACTTTTTACATGTCCTAGTGTTTTGTTTGTGTATTAGTAATGTGACTATCAGTGTAAAGTATGTGGTTAGCTTGAGATGTAACTGCCAGTTAAGACTGATGAGTGGGGTGTAGGGTGATGTGGGAGGGTTGAGAGCTGGGATAGAGGCGGGTGGAGCTCGTATCGTCCCCCCTTCCGTCTTCCCTGGGTATACAGGGGTACAAAGGGGGCACCCTTGAGCAGAAATTATTGATCGTGAGTGTGCCTGTAATGAAATAAGAAAAAATGGCTGGTGTCTAGAGCAATCTTCTGCCAGCAGATATTGTCCGTTGCCTCCCTGTAGAATCGATGGTCGACTGTATGTTGATAGTGAAAGGCAGCAGGCACAGTGTGAGGATGCTCACTGGGGAAAAAAGACTATGAGGGGGGCAGCAAGGTGTTTATCCATGAATTGAGCAAAGGATGGTGCCTCAGTGTTTTCTGCTGGAAGAAAGTTTGTTTTGTTTTGTTTTGTTTTTGAAGGCTCCAACATGCTTGCATGCGTAGGCCTTGGTCACCTAATGGCGGCTCTCCATGCTGCTCGATCTTTGGCAGCCTCCCTGTTCAATCCCTTAACCCTGACGTCACACTTACTGACCTCGTCCCATGTCTTTCTCGGTCTGCCCCTCCCAACTCCTCCCCCAATATTAACATTTCTCACCCTCTGCACCCAGGTATCATCCCCCATCCTCTCCACATGTCCAAACCACCTCAGCCTACTTCTCCTCATCACAACACCAATACACTCCAGTCCCATCCTACCTCTCAACTCTTCCATCGTAAACCCAGCCCCCCCAGGCCTTGCACGGAGGGACGCACTGCACATCCACTTAATCATTGTCATTTCTGTACTTTTAAGCCTGGGAATATCCTCTTCCTTTACTGCCCAGGTCTCACTACCATACAGCATCACACTTCTAACACATGCTGCATACAGAGACCCCTTAGCACGTAAGGAGAGTCCTCTCAATGTCAGGAGAGGCAACAGTTCCCTGAACTTCTTTCAGCCACTTCTCACCCTAGCAACTGAGCTAACTCCAGCCCCACTTCGGGCACATAACATGTCTCCCAAATAAAAAAACTCTTCGACACACTCAAGAGACTCACCAGCAAGTTCAATCCTTTCACGCCTAACAATCTCCACCTGCTCTCCCCGACACGCCGCACACATAAAATCAGCATTATCTCGCAGTCTGCCTCTAATACCACTATATCTCTTGTGCACCCATTTATCACAAACACTGCACAAGATGGAATTACTTCCCACACCTTAGTGGCAAACTGCACATGGCCACTCTCCCTCTCCTCTGATTGTACCACCACCAACCCTAGATATCATCACTTTTGTTTTATCTGCATTTACCCTTAAGCCCTTGTGCCTCATACCATCTCTCCATTTTTTATATCTTTCCTCTGCCTCCTTTTCATTCTCTGCAGTCAACACCAAATCATCAGCATACAACATCTCCCATGGGAGTCCACCTCTGAAGTCTCATGAGAGGGCTTCAAGTACCATGATAAACAACAAGGAACTCAAAATTGACCCCTGATGCATACCAACATGCACAGAAAACTCATCACTCAAAACTCCATTCACTCTTACCTGGGTGCGAGCACCCACGTCCATGACCATAACCACCCTAACCAGCCACTCTTCCAACCCTAGCTTTCTCAGTGCCCACTTCACCACCTCTCTAGTAACTCTATCAAAGGCTTTTTCGAGATCAACAAAAAGAAAATACAATTCCCTTTTCTTTCCAATATATTTTTCCTGAAGCTGTCGAACAATGAATATGGCATCAGTGGTCCCCCTGCCTGGCATAAATCCAAACTGCATCTCATCAATATTCAGTCTTTCTCTAATCATACCTTCTAGAACTCTCTCCATTACTTTCATTATCTGATCTTAGAGCTTTATACCTCTGTAATTTCCCCTTTCCAGGGCATCACCCTTCCCTTTGTACACATTTACAATTACACTCTTCAGCCAGTCATCTGGGACAACACACTCATGTATAATCGTATTTATCAGGTCAGTGACTAAGCTCACCCGTATATTTCCTGAGGCCTTCAACATTTCGGCAGTCAACCCAGACACACCTGCTGCCTTCCCCACCTGCATCCTGTCTGTTGCCTGACTCACAGTAGCAGTGCCAATCAAAGGCCAAGGGCCAAACACTGGATCTACTGGCTCCAAACCTTCCTTGTCACAGTCAAACTCCTCATTCAACAACCGGTTCTAGTGCTTTTTCCATGCATCTTTAATATCCCCACTGTTCACCACTACCCTTTCTTCATCATTCTTCACACACTGCTCACCTACAATGTCCCGATTATCTCTCTTCACCTGATTTGCCACCCTAAAAATAGTATTTTTCCTTTCCCCATGATTTAGATTATCAGGTAAAAGTCTCTGTGACTCAGACTTCACCCTGTATACCTCTCTTCTAGCCCTGTGCTTGGCAGCCAAGTACTCCTCTCTGTTACCACCCTTCTTCCATTCCCGGAAAAGCCTTCTTTTCTCCTTAACTGTGGCTTCTACACACTCATCCCACCGCCAAGTTACTTTATGTCTTGGTGGGCCTCTTGTCCAACCGCATATTGCATCAGTAACTCTCAAGAGATTGTTCTTAAGGACTCTATACTGTTCATTAACGCCTCTATCTACGGCTCCCTGTTCAGCCACCACTCTCCTCATCTCACTATAAAAGGCATCCCTTACTGATTGGTTTCCCAGCTTCCATATTTTCCTCTTAGGTAAATATGTCCTCCTTCTCATCACTCGTTCTTTAAGCACCATGTTACAATTCAGTAGTTTGTGCTGCTGCACACACTCCTCACTTCCTAGAACTTTAACATCCCTCACTAACCTCCTATCAACCCTCCTGACCAGAAAATAATCATGTGACTGCTATTTCCCCCTGACTCGTACGTAATCAAACGACTCATTCTTTTTCTAAAATGTGTGTTGCACACAATCATTTCCATAGCCTCCCCAAACTCGAGTATTCTTTCCCCTTCTGCATTCCTCACACCATATGCACATCCCCCATGGACTCCTTCATAACCTTGAGCTGCTTCACCCACATGACCATTTAAATCCCCTCCCAGAACCCCTACCTCATTATCGCTCATACCACTTACTACACGTATTAAATTATCCCAAAATCTGTCCTTCTCTGCGTCATCCAATCCTGCCTGTGGAGCATATGCCGATATAATTGCGATAATTTTTCTACCGATCAAAATTTTCACTACTAATATCCTATCACTTACTCTCATAACATTCACAACATATTCCACCCATTGCTTCGCAACCAACACACCCACACACCCATATCCGTCAGTTCCCCCCTGCCAAGACATCTTATAGTACCAGTCCTTCCCAACAATCTTTCTGGCTGATCCACCCCTGTACCAGACTTCCTGCAAACATGCCATATCCACCCAACTCCTACTGAATGCCTCAACGACTTCCCCCGCTCTTCCTCTCAAACTTCCCACATTCCACGAACCCACTCTAAACCCCCTGGGTGAATTACTGTTCTCAGGCTTGCTTTGATTCTTATAATTGTAAGTCATAGTCTGTAAGATAAAAGGGGGGTAAACATTGCACAGGCCCCTCCCACTTCACAGTCCTAGGTCCAGGCAATGGATCTGGGACCCCTAGCCCACCAGCTTACCAGTGGCTGTGGTAGTGGCCTCGGGGCACCCTACCAGAACAGCTGCAGGGACACCCTCCAAGTACGGCTTGGCACTGCAACTCCCCCGCCATTATACACCCACTGATAGGGCAGCCTCCTGGGGCGCTACTCCCAAGTTCGGGCCCCTCTCTATTGGTCAGAAGCGGCAGCCTGGGAACCGCAATGCCCTGTACCATCTAGCACAGGTTCGAGCCCTATCTCGCCCTGGACCCATGATCTATGCCGGCGGAACCCCCCGTCACGCCTCCCCCAAAAGTCCGCCACTAGGTAGCGAGGGCAAAGTTTTCTGGCCACATGCCCTTGCTGGCGTCAACCCCTGTAATGTGTTGGATACATTGTGTGGTATGTAAAGCGCATGTGGTGTAGTGAATAAGATAGTTACAGGAAATGTTTGGGAGAGTATGCTGATCTGCTCTCCATGTTACTGTCACACTGAAAAGGTCAGCAAAGGGGGATTGTTAGGTAGAAATAACACACATGAGAAGTGCCTTCAAGTTTCAGCTTGGGAGTGGGGAATGTGAATTTTAAGGTGATGACCTCACGTACTGTGATATGGTGCCAGGTTAAATAGATCAAAGGAGGTAATAAGGGACAAGTTGTGAAAAAGATCGTAACAAAAATTCAGATAATATGTCAGTTGCCCTGCCTTAATGGAAAGTATGTTCATACTAGAAAGTCTGTTGGCGTATTAGAGTTGGGAAAGACCATCCATTTGTTTTGTCTAGTGATGCTGCACGGACTCCAGGAGTTTGTCACCCAGAAACTGAGTGGTCATGATTGGAGATGAAAAATCTAGAGTAGGATTAATGTCTGATATCAAAGTAGAGGTCATAAACTTGGGTGAGCG
>JAGKTI010008368.1:22074-33806 GCA_018397915.1 Birgus latro | reverse complement strand
AATTCTCTCTCTCTCTCCCTCCCTCCCTCTCTCTCTCTCTCTCTCTCTCTCTCTCTCTCTCTCTCTCTCTCTCTCTCTCTCTCTCTCTTTCTCTCTCTTTTCACAGCACAATCGCGTGAAAATTGAGATACGTGACAGCCATGAGAGACACTTGCTTCTTCACTTCCCTCTTTTTCCCTTTTCTTCTCCACACCTCTCCTTTCCCCTCTGCTCCTCACTTCTTTCCTCTCCTCTCTTCTCTTACCTTCTCTACTCTCTACGCATCCCTCTTCTCTCTTATCCTCTCCTCTTCTTCTGTCATTTCTTCTCCCTCTTCCTCTCCTTTCTTCCTCTCCTTGCTTCTCTCCACTTTTTTGTCTCTCTTCATCTTCTCTCCTCCTCTTACCTTCTTTCCTCTTCTCTTTTCTCTCCTCTCCTCCCATCTCCTCTCTCCCCGCAGCGTGAAGACAGAGGTAAGGGAAGGAGGTGTGAGGTCGTGGGTGAGAGTGGGGGGAGCAACGCGCCTAGACTCGGGCACCTACTCCTGCTCCCTCGCTACCCTCACGTCCGCAAGTGTGGCCATCCATGTTGTCCCTGGTGGGTGGTGTTGGAGGAGGGTTTTGTGTGTGTGTGTGTGTCTGTGTGTGTGTGTGTGTGTGTGTGTGCGCGCGCGTGTGTGTGTGTGAGTGAGAGAGAGAGAGTGAGAGAGTCTGTTTTCTGTTATTCCCAAATAATTCAGAGTCTATCAGTACAACACCATCAATTATTTTAAAGACCTTTTCAGCAGAATATACAGAAACTAAACACATCTCCCTCGTAAGAAACTAATATTAAAAATGCATATTACACACACACACACACACACACACACACACACACACATGCACGCAAGCACGCACTTAATTTTTCCTTCCCCTTCTCCTCTTCCACAGATGAGTACCCAGCGGCAATCCAACGCGGGTGTGGCGACTATGGGCTTCCGGGATTCACACTCCTGGCCTCCCTCACCTGTACACTCTACGTAACCTGCACGGCCACGCCAAGATAGTCCAGCTCTAGATTTAATAGTCCTAGTCTCGTCGAAGTAGTCAGAACCCCGCCAAAGTTCGATAGACTGTCCCCCCGCCAACGTCAGATAGATAGTACCAGCGCCAACCTCAGATGGATAGTACCCCTGCCAAAGTTAGATAGCTAGTTCTTCCCCTCGAACTTTAATAGTCCGAACCTCGCCAAAATAGTCAAATCTCCGCCAAAGTGTAATAGATAGTCATTTTATAGTAATTTTAATGGTTCATACTTTGCAAAATTAGTCAACCCTGCCAAACTTTGACTGACGGTCCTACACTTAGTTTCATAGTCCAAAACTCGCCAAAATAGTCAAATCCCTGCCAGCATAAGGTACAGTAGATAGTCCCACACATAATAGTCAGCCCCCCGCCAGGGTCACAAAATCCTTCCTACACCCTGGTAGTCATACTCTTGGGAAGATAGTCTGGACCTGTTTCATCTTCACAATACCTCATCCGCAGTGTCTGAAACCCACCCAGAGATTTCGAACCTTACCAAACCACACCCTCGCCGTAGTCAGACAGTCCCTCTCGTATCTAGTTCACCAGACTCTTACCGGGATAGTTCATACCTCAGTGTGAATGTTGAGTCCTCGTTTATGGTGTTAGAACCTTACCTGGATTATGTGAATGTTTCTATACTTGATTGAACCTCGTCTGTTATGTTTGAAACTTACCTGGATGGTTTAAATTTCGTCTGTAATGTTCGAACCTTACCTGGATAGTTCGAGTCTCGTCTGTGATTTTCGAACCTTACCTTCATAGTTCGAGCGTAGTCTGTAGTGCTTGAACCTTACCTGTATAATTCGAGCCTCATTCATACGGTTCAAAACTTATCTACATTGGCCACATCTCACCTGTCTATCATTAATTAGATAAGTCACACATTGCCTAGATAATCTGAACCTTATCAGTAATTTTCGAACCTTACTTACCAACATCACCTATAATGTTCTGATGCCATCTATTATGTACTGAAAACTTAATTGTTGTTTTCGATCCTGTCCTGAATATTTCGAATCTCATTCACATAGTCCGAACCTCATTCCGGACAGCCTGAACCTCAGCCAAATAGTTCAAAACACACCCAGGAAGTTCAGACCTCACCCAGATAGATTCCGAAACTTTAGGTCATATGCTTAAGCCTTACAGTGCAAAGTAGAGTGCCAAACCCTAATTTTTTGCGGTCATTTATGGAACACCTGTGGCTATTACGTATGGCCAGCCTGCATCCCATACTACGGAATACAGTCAGCAACCATATAGTAAGGCCAAATACGTTTCATCATTGTCAGTTACTTCAAAAATCATCTTCAAAATTTCGGGGTCTGAATCCTACACCTGATTTTAGGTTTAAGCATACTACCCTTATTCATATAGTTTTATCACAGTCAAATAGTCCCACCTGTACGTCTCATTCAGTCTGTACCCCACACCCAGATTGTCTCACTCTTCCTCTGATACCTGCACCAACCCATATAGTTTTAACTTCACTCGTATATACATGTAACAAACTGTATATAAAGGTAACTGATAATCTTTCAAAGGAGTTTCATCTTTCCACCTTTGACGTTTATTCGAACAAGCGTAACATTAAAATCGACACGAATCGGAAACACATCTTTATCCTTACGCTAAGATAACGAATTGTATTATTTTACTTTCGCTTCCACCAGACGCGCTGCGCTTTCTTAAGATCGCCACAACCTTGCTCACTTGACCACTAAAGGAAAAAATGGTGAGGTAAGATGAAGATATAGAAGAAAATAAAGATAAAGCATATTTGTAGAACTTTCAACAGAGTTCCCAGGGATATAAACCACTCATCCGTTCACTCATCATTTAGGCTGTTGATTCTCTCAGTTCAACCGTACAGAGGCAACATTTATAACAACACCAGCAGCAGCAACAAGTATAACAAGAACAACAATAACAGTTACAGCAACCAGACGGCGAGAACACCAGCGACAAGTGCAGCAAACAAGAACAGTGACAGCAGAAACCAATAACAAAAGATATTCGCAGCCTTGTCTCTGTGTGTATGTATGTATGAATGTAGGCATGTACTGGGACGTCAGGCTCGCACACGCCTTGTCCTCCAGGTATAATCAATCTCCAATAAACACGAGTACTGGGCGCGGGAAATAGCTACCCCTTTTTAATTACGCCGATGTGTTTTTGTATTGTTTATTGCTATCGCTAGACAATTTTTTTTTTTCGATTATGTATTTAGCTTTATTTGAGGCACATTTATTATTCTGCTATTTCATCAAACGGTTTTATTTAGCGTACTTGAACTGACTCTTTATTTTTTTTTTTATTGTTGCTGCTACTTTATGATTTAATTCAGCTTTATTTCAGTGACATTTCTGATCTGTTATTACCACTAGACGAGAGAGAGAGAGAGAGAGAGAGAGAGAGAGAGAGAGAGAGAGAGAGAGAGAGAGAGAGAGAGAGAGACGGCCTAAATAATTAAACAGAAAATCAATGGATCTGAACTTTGATAATCTAAAACAAGAACTCCAAACAATTGATCAATGGGAAGCATACGAACGAAAGTCATTCATTAACCCCGTCAGTACTCGTTATTGGCACAGGTATATTTATTCTGCTTCAGAGTACGATCGCGGACAAAAGCTGATCTGCTGTTCCACTGAGTCTACTTTACGCTTAGGGCATGACCGTCACTTTCCTCCCTGGCGCATCACATTAAAAGAGAAACACCCGTGGGCAGAGAAACATACCGAGCCTCTCTCAGCTTAAAATAAAATCACCCGTGGGCAGAGAAACATACCGAGCCTCTCTCAGCTTAAAATAAAATAAATCAATGAAAAATAACTGAAAAGCAGCCAGCAAAAGAGAGTGATAAATATAGGAGGTGAAATATTAGGCGAACCGGAGCGTCTACCTCACACTTGGGGCGTGACAGTCGCTTTCCTGCCTAACACATCATATCAAGGACCCGTGGGCACAGAAGCATACCAAGCCTCTCTAGACTTAAGTAAACCATCCAGGAGAGGAAAGTGAGAAATATAAGAGACGAAATACTATTGTTCTTTCACTTTAACTTGGCCTATATTTTCGTCCTTTTGCAGCTTATTTCACGTAGCCCAGCAAAACATAACGCTACGGCTCTACATCCTTTCCGTGGCACATCCCCGTGACTAGCTTCATATTTTAGTGTTAATCTACTGATACAACTCGGCATTCAAGATGGAGAGGTGGCAATTATAGGCCAAGCTGGGGTAAGAAGAGTATAGACGAATTTAAATCCCGGAGCATACCTGGCTTCCCGTGCCCGTCGCCTGGTGCGGACGTAGATGGCTACGCGGGTCATTAATTTAGCCTGTGACATCTCTACCCTGATGAGACTTTAACAGAATGGCCATTTCCTCGCGCTAGGTCACCTTATTATCTCTGTCTCGCTGTCTGTCTGTCTCTGTCTCTGTATCTCTGTCTTTGTCTGTCTGTCTGTTGTATCTGTTCTCACACTTCATCCCTGGACGGTTTTATTCATTCCAGAGTGAGTCATAGAAGCCATAGAGGGTTCGAGAGTGAGTCAGAGGAGTCAAAGAGGGTTGGAGAATGAGTCGTAGGAGCCAGAGAGGGCTCGAGAATGAGTCACAGGAGCCATAGAGGGTTCGAAAGTGAGTCATAGGAGCCAGAGAGGGTTCGAGAGTGAGTCACAGGAGCCAGAGAGGGTTCGAGAGTGAGTCATAGGAGCCAGGGAGGGTTCATTAGGCAGACACCACCAGGCTACCTTGATGAGACTGAATAGGCCAGCCACTTCCTCAGGCTAGTCCATCTTCCTGGATCCCCCTCGCCCCTCTCTCTCTTTCTCTCACTCTCTCAGCACCTTAATGACTTTCTCCTCCCTCCATTACTCTCACTATGTTTAGCAGGTCGCTCCCTCTGCTCCTCCACCTGCTCCTGCTACCCTTTCTCCTGTCCTTACCACTCTCTCTGCTTTTCCTTCTGCTCTTCTTCTCTTCTTCTGCTCCTCTTGCTATCCCCTCTGCTCCTCTTCCTGACCTGTTTTTACTGTTGCTCCTCCTGCTTCTCCTTCGTCAGCTCCTGTTAGTCCTCCTGCGCTTGCCACTCCTTCTAGTCTTATTCTCGTTCCTCCCACTGCTCCTTCTGGTCCTTGTGTTTTTCCTTCTGCTCCTCCTCCTCCTGCTCCTGCTTCTCTTATCTGTCTATCTATTTGTCTGTCTGTTTATCTGTCTATCTGTTTATCACCTTGCTTACATACCTACCCATGTGTATATGCATGCAGATATGTATTTATGTAACTACGCCCACACAAATCTCCACAAACTTTTACAGAAGCCCTAGCAAACCATCCCTTCAATACTCCATGTTCCCTAGCGTGAAATACGATCGCCCATTGACCCACGACTAACAAATATACGCCCGACCATCACTAAGTCCACTCACAACAACAGACGGCCATTCAGAGCGTCCTTTTGCCAACACTAGGGCCATGCATCACTGACCGGCTGTCTACGTGTGCTGTGCCGTCGGTGGGGTTGGAGTGGGGTGGTAATTTATCGGTCGGTTAGGGTCAGAAAACTTGCATTAACACCCAACGCTTGATGTACGAGCATGTCCAGCGCAAACACACAGAAGCACAGACATGGCTACATACACACACACACACACACACACACAACCATTCCTCTCACCTCCCCTCTTCCCCAGTCCCTCGCTTCCTTGTACCCTGTCCCCTCACTCCCCCACCTTCCTTTCTCTCCCCCAACCTCCCTCACTCCCCCACCTTCCTTTCTCTCCCCCAAACTCCCTCACTCCTTCCTCTCTCTCCTCCACCCTCCCCTTTCTCTAGTGCAACTCCACCCTCCCTTCCCTTCCTTACCTTCATCTCCTTCCTCTCTTCCCTCCCCCTCTCCCTCCTCCACTTTTCTTTCGCTTCCCTACCCCTCCTTTCTTTCCTCTACCATTTCCCCCACCCTCTTCCATCCCTACCTGTACTCCCGCCCTCATTTCCCTTCCCTACCCCTCACCCCACCTTACCTTCCCTCCCTTACCACTCCCCCCCCCTCTAACTTGACCCTCCTCTATCCTCCCTCCCCTCCCCCCCCCCCCCCCCCCCCCCCCCTCCCCACTCTCGCCACGTATCCCTTTGTGAGCCTGTTTGTACGTAAAGCTGAAATAGGAACCTGTATTTTAAACTCGATGGTTGCATGTCGTCGTCTTGGGAAAAATGTGACTTAGAAAAATTTGTTGATCTTGTTGGACCCTCGTATGGTCGATAGGCATTAATATTTATGGGCCTACGGTCAACAAAGCGAATATTGACCTCCGCGGGGCTGTGCAATCGGAAACAAAAGTTCGCCTTACATTTCACTTTTCTACACCTCCCTTTCCTCTTCTGGATAATATTCCTAATGCTGAGTGAGGATTCGTGTAAGTCTCTGCCAATAAATGATTTTTGATGTTCTTAAGCTGAGAGGCTTAGTATGTTTTCCTGTCTATAATGATACTCTCTCTAATGTTTCAATGCTGAGAGAAGCATGATATGATTCTGTCAATAGATGATTCTCTCTCTTTGATGATTCTGGGGTGAGAGAAGATAGGTGTGTTTTCATACCAATAGATGGTACCCTTTTCATATGATGAGCCAGGGAGGAAAGCAACGAACATGTCCCACAAGTTTAAAGTACACCTAGTGGAATAGTAGGGGAACTTTTAACCCTGACTGTTCACTTTCAAACACAGGACAAAGGTCTGTGATGTACTGCAGTGCCTGATTTATCAATAGCCTCCATATATATATTCCCTTACGTTACTCATTAACACTCTGAATCTCTCATACTCACCCTCATATCAGAGAAAGTGTCTGTCATTAGTTGATCAGTGAAACTGTTTGACATTAGCTGAATTAAATCCTCAGATGGCAACAGTAAGATGAAGCAATGCCTCCAGACAGAATGGGTTAATGAGGATGAAAGTCGAATTTTTGCCTCGCTAGCGTGGAGCAAGCAAACAACTAATAGGTCAGAGTGGAGAGAAACTTTTCTCTCTCGAACAAAAAACCTCACGCAAGGGAAAGTATGCCCACAACCAATTACAGGCCTGATGAATGTCTCTTATGGGAATTAGGGAGAGGAAAACTGACTGAGTGTTTCTGATAAAGCTCAAGAATAAATCTCCTGCAAATATATTAAGAGGTCATTGGAAAGTGACAGAACTTTGAGATCTAATGAAG
Source organism: Birgus latro (assembly GCA_018397915.1). Taxonomy (NCBI): domain Eukaryota; kingdom Metazoa; phylum Arthropoda; class Malacostraca; order Decapoda; family Coenobitidae; genus Birgus; species Birgus latro. Next base: position 26,534 of record JAGKTI010008368.1, on the reverse strand, counting down.
ACAGCAATGTCTTAAGTTACCCTAAACCGCGTACATTTTCTTTGGTAATATTGCAACGCTGTGCAACGCGAGATCACAGGGTTCACTGCAACAGAGCCAGATGTCACCCGCCGCTGTGATGTGGTCGTTGCCCCTCATGCGTCTGGAGTGTTGCTTTCTGAGGAAAGGCACTAAACGACCGCCCATCGACAAGCCCCGTGGCTGACTCACTCAACCATCACATCGTCACCTGTCCTAGCGTTTCCCCTTTAGTCCTCCTGGTTTATTGTTTTCTGCTTTGTGTACCTATCTAATTATAAATCTTAATGTTCTGGGGAGTATTCTCGTCTTTATCCAGTTTTTTTAAGTTTTTGATTCCCAGGCATACGGATAACTTTTTTCCCCCTAAACATTCTCTTGAATAAGAATTTACGTGCTATATAAGTTTTTATGTTGTATTTGTTCAATGTTTTTACATTTTCCTTGTGTAGTGATGTCTTTTTACTGTGTTCGTGGTGGAAACCAGTACGATAACTTTTACACCATGTATGAGTCAGTCTGCCGTTTCCCATGTCCTAAATCTCTCTCTTTAGGCCCCGTTGATTCTGTTCTGGGTGTAGGTGCAGTCACTGGGTGGAGTGCTCGGAACACACACACACACACACACACACACACACACACACACGATCCTTGGGGGGATAGTCACTGCAGAACAACGATCTAATATAATCCAGTCGAGCTAAGGGGTCAGTAATAGAGCTTAAAATGAAACAACAGCTTATGAGTGCCCTGACAAGTATATTGGCTATAATTTTTTCGTTTCACATCCTTTTCACATCCATATTGCATTGTTCATGACGGTTCAGGTACTGTTGCATGTCATGGAAATGCAACTGGAATCCCTTTCACGGTTTAACTTTTACTTTTGCCACAGTAATTGTTTATAATTCTAAAGTACGTCTGCTCCAAACATGACATAGACAACAATCAGTCCTAAGAATATGATAAACAAAACAACGACTGCATACGAGTTGAATTTTTGGGCCATTCTTCCCCTTCTTCTCTGATGATGCCCCAAAGTAGCCAGGTCCTTCGGCAAGACTTGTATCTCGTCCCTGGCGAGGTGGAGCAAATGGACGACGACGTTGACGACGACGACGACAAAGCAGAAAGCCATCAGAGCAGTGTACCAGACATCCAGGAGCTTGAAATACGGTGTTTTGACGGAGGCGCTGCTGGCTTGGGTGAAGAGGGTAGCCAGAACCACCATAACCGTCAGGGAAACCATAATTCTCTCATTGAAATAGGTCATAGGGAAGAAGAAGGTGATTAGGGAGATGAGGAAGACGAGACCGCTGGGCAAGAAGCTGTTCATGACGTGGTAATCGTAGTGGCTCCAGAGGTGAAGCCTAACAACGATGTTATTGTGGTGGGGGGTGTACGTGATCCCCTCCAGCTTGTACTCCTGCAGGTCCTTTTTGCCACTGTAGTTCAGAGTTCTACTGCTGTACTTTGGCTTGAACTCGAAGCCCGGTTGGCCGTCGTTGAGCATGTAGAAGGTCCCGGGGCACGTGTGGGAGCCGAAGGGGTACCGGTGGAGCCTGAAGTTGCAGGGGATGGTCATGCGGAAGTTTATCCTGTACCTCAGCGGCTGCTCCCATCCGTTCAAGTATTTTCCTGACAGTGGGAGAAATGCAGTGTGGTCAAGCAGATCCTACCACTGATCAGTCATCAGTATGGTAGTCAAAATAAATGAGCAGACACGCCCGCGACTACGGAGATGAAAGCGGAAAACAGCATACACAGTTTTTTTAATTAATACTGTCTGTTTGAAATAATTTATTCTGAGAGATATCTGATTGTACTGGCAATATCTAGCTTTATCTATCTCTCTGTCTATCTCTTTATCTAACTGTCAATTAATCTATTCATCAATCTATCTATTTATCTGTCTATTCATCTATAAATAACGAAGGAAGAGAGAGAGACAGAGAGTGGAAGAGGACTACTTAAAACTAGGCAACTAACCCATGTTGGGATCATCCTTATCTGTGTGATGCTGAACGCCTTCCACCTTCTCCACGTAGCAGGCTGAGTGGTAAATGTCCAGGTGATGTCCCATGCCCTCCCTGTCTCCGGACCTCACAGCCAGCTCAGGCAGCCAGATGTCCTCACAGTCAATAATGCTCTGTTTCTCCGTCAGCTCCCAGTACGTTAAGCGATCCTCGTACCACTGAAACATGAACCCCATCTCAATCGTCGCCTTTCCATCTAGGGTTGTGATGGGGCCGATGGAGTAGACGTGGACGGTGAATTCCATCTTGTTGGGATCTTTTCCCTTCGTGGTTTTTTGGTGGCTCTTGAGAGGAATGACGTGTTTGTTGTAGCCTTTCGCTCGCACTGCCAAACTGCAGTTCTTCTCGTCACTCCAGTCGTCACACTGCTTAAGGCCGTCACACTTTTCCTTACGAAAGATACAATGGCCGCTGTCACAGGAAAACTGGGCTTCACTGCAAGGAGTTATTGTCACCGTCTTCTTATCTACTGGGTTGATCCATTGATGGCGGCCTATAGGGAGTATACTCGTGTTTATTATGAGTCTCCATGTTTGAGCATGAAGGTTAGACTTTAAAATCCACACGTCATCAATATTGCGAATTTCCGATGCCGCGTCCCCCTTGAAAAACATATTGCCATCATCAGAGGAACGCAGTGTGTAAGTGCGATCCATGTTATCAATGTCTCCATACAGTCTAAACCTCAGTGCAATTGGCACCATACATATACTGCACCAGAGTTCGGATATACAGTACCTCTCACTGATCGTTCCGTTGGCTAAAAGAACAGAGCAATTTGACCACAGATCTTCCTCGCCACCATGTCTTTCTCCAAGCCACGACAAAAACTTGTAATCTGTTTTGCAGACTTGTGGAACTTGGGGTACCGCAACTGCCCCACTTTCTATCTCATTCTGGAAAGGAAATCTCCCTCCCAGTAATTTGCAGTGCAGAAGCATTTTATCATGGCTTCCAAATAGCTTCAGAGGAATGGAAGCATAGATTTTGCTGCACAGTTCCTTTCCATCGTAACGTATCAGCTTTGTTCTTCCAGTGCTGTTCCAGGTAGAATCAAGAGTCAGCACAGCATTGAGAGGTATGGGCTGACTGCAATCGAACTGTCTGATTTGCTGGTCTTTCGTAGAAGCAGTGGAGGTGACGAAGACAGCCATAACAGAGCCGGTGAAGGCGAGTCTCCCCTCAGCTGGTGAACCAAGACAAAGGCCTGTTGGTACAGACTCTAAGGCCCTGTCATCGGCCTCCTCCGACACCTCCCGCAGCGTCTCACTCTTGCGATCCCGGACATAGACATTCACCTGTAGAAACGTTATCGTTATAGCGCGTTTGTTTTAACCTGCCGAATATCCTTCATTCTTCTCAGCTCAATTGATGGTTAAATGTAGTCAGAATGGGGAACTGGTTTGACTAACAACCAAGGAGACTCCTTCCTGACTGATAAGTAAAGCTCTTCAAATTTCATGCAGCCACGATATGTATTCAGCTTGTGGAAGTGGTACCGTTCGTATAACGAATTCAAACTGTTTATAGATAAGGACAGGTGAGCAACAGAGAATAATTTATGTGAGCATGGGAGTGTTTTATACGTGAACTAATACCAGCAGCAGTTTTAGAACAAGTTAAAGTGAACAGAGCATAGGGAAGGTGCCTCCTAAGTTAAAGAGAAATACAATCCCACTCTCTCACTCTTCTCCTGCGCGTGGTGGCTTGGAGGCAGATGTGTTGCCAGGTGCCCGGCAGCAGGGGATCATCATAGGTATACAGGCGACCCAGGTACTCCACCCTCACCTGCCACTCGCTGCTAACGCCTGTCAGGTGTAAAGTTGGTGCTGGAGAGGGACGCCTTCATGTGGTGGCACCAATATAACCAGGCGGCTCCACTGTCTGGTTATACAAATGTCCCTTACTTATTTCCCTATCCCCAGCAGGAGGATGGTGGACTGCGGAAGGGCAGTTTAAGCCTGCAGTCTACTGGGTTCACATTTCAGATTAGCCTGGAGCCACAACAACAGTAACAACAACAGAATCAACAACAACAACAACAATAAAACAAGGGCCCGTATTCTCATCGGTTATGGAGGCTCCCCAGCACGTCTTCCTGACCGGTTTGTTTCTGTTTCTGGTAAGTTTCTATAGTCGTATATGCTATTTATCCAATCTATATTAAGGTAAAAAAGAACTTAATAACACAGTAGAATGCTTAGGCGTAATATGCAAAATAATTCGCTAAGGAAGAGGCGCTACAAAGCCTCAAAACGATGATGATGATGATGATGATGATGATGATGATGATGACAGTTATGACTGAAAATATTTATTTTGGCTCACTAGGAACAAGGTGAAATGATCGATACTGAAGATGAGGACAGTAAAACAGTCCTGACAATGATGATGTTGATGATGATG
>JAGKTI010008368.1:0-12054 GCA_018397915.1 Birgus latro | reverse complement strand
ATAGTATAGATTGAGCAGACCTGGTCAATGTGTTCTAAATAAGGGCAGCAGGTATAGGTGCAAAACTTTAGTAGCTTATACAGTATTGTAATACTGTACATACTGTTTACCAGTATGGGAACTGTTAACTTGTCTGTATGCTGATGGTGCAACTTTGCCATCAGAAAATGAGAATGATTTTCAGAAGGTAGTGAAAGAGTTTGCACAAGAAGAAAAGTGAAAGTGAATGCAAACTGAAGCAGTATGATGGTACAGTATTTGAAATGGAAAAGTATGACAATAAAAATACTGTATTTGTTTTTGGTATGAGATTGACGGAGGAAGCAGAAAGTATTGCAGAGTACAAATGGGAGATGATATGCTTTAGAAAGTTGATAGTTTCACCATAGATGATGTATTGGAAAAGGCTAAGCCTGTTTTAGATACAAGATGGTCCATAAATTGTACGGTATCCTATTTTGTGTGTTATGGGAATAGCTCAGTCTGTTGATACGAGGTGTAGAGAAGTTTAGGCCAATTTAGGAAATTACTAATCAGCCCTGCAATTAATGGATACCATAAGGATTGAAAAGGGTTGTGGGAGTTAAGAAATGATGCTGAGTAATACTGACAGAGTTGTCCCCACAACTCTGGAGAATAGTGATGCATAAAATATGGACCACCCTGAATTTGGTAGCTACATTGTGTAACTGGGCAAAATGGATTGTGAGGTTTAGAACTTACATAGAGGAAGAAGAGTAACTGGAGAGTTTGATAGAGGAGGGAGTGTAATTGGAGAACTTGATAGAAGAATAGTAATTGGAGAGCTTGATAAAGGGAGAAGAGGCTCCTATGTGTCTGAGCTGAATAAAATTGTCTGTCTTTAGCTGGAGTAGATTACTTGAGTTGTCCTGACAGTGACAGGATTCAAGATAACACTATTAACAGCCTTAGGTTCCTGTAATCACATTCAGATTAATATAAGAGTCTATTATTATCAGGAATAAAAGCACTAGAGTTGTCTCAACTATGAAAGGGTTAATGGAACCATTAAGAGCCAGGTGCCCATACTGACTCAGCTGAATAGAATGAAGTGGCATTAGCTGGAATGGAGTTTTAGAGGTTTCCTTACCATGTGAGGATTAATAAAATATTGATTGCAATGAACACCAGATTTTTATTCCAAGTTGGCTATATATGGTACACAGAGGGGCAGGAAGGTAGAGAGGGGTGGGCAGGTACACATCTCTTATTGAGGTTGAAGTACGTACTGTTTACTTTGTTATAATGGAGGATAATTTCAGGAGGGTAAATTACAGGTACAGTTGAGCTCAGAAGTTCCTGGAACAGACACTTTAACCATCATACTTCGTAGAAATGGAGGGAATGCTTTAGTAACATGATAACCTGACCACTGTGAAGAAAGGTGCTTCAGGTTGCTCATCTAGATACACACTGACCAACAGAAACTCATAATTCTTGTTGTATCCTGCAGTTTCCACTCACTGTACCACAAACTTGTGACTTTAACTGTACAGGACAAAGTAAGTTGTGGGAGATATGGAGGGGGTGGGATGGGGAATGCACATAGAAATGAGATACATATCAGTAGAGGATGGAAGGATATATGAAGGTAATGGTATGCAAAGAAAATGATAGTCTAAAGAGAGGAAAAAATTTTGCTAAAGAATATTTGCTTCATAAAAACCTTGTGGAATTGTCAACGTAAATAATAGGATGAGTATGCTACAGTCTTTACTCTTTAAATGTTACTCATAATCCACAAACAACAGAGCAGTTATGAGTAAATGTGTTATGTTACTTCTCTCTGAATTATTACAGAGATACATTATGATAGAAAATATATGCTGATATAAACTTCCTATGCTTATAGGGAAAAATAATTCTGATATCTGATAATTTCATAGTAAATAATAATATACTTTGGTAGTATAATTATTAACAGCGAATTTATTAAACATAAGAATGATTTTTCCCGATTAGCTTAATGTTTATATCAGTAATTATTTTTTATCTTTTACTGAATTTGCTGATATAAAACATCATAAGCTTATAGGGGAAAAATGATTCTCATGTCAATAAAATCATAGTACAGTACTGTAAATGATTATAACACTGTGGTGAGGTATGCTGATAACAAGTAAATGTAAAACAATCTTAAGTTTTATAAATTAAACTGAGTTAAAGTAAAACAACTTGAATCACAGCCGTTGTTATAGGGGAAGTGAGCTGACATTGATTATATTTTTTTCATACATTACACTGTCAAGCACTGAGGCAGAGCAGGCATTTTCACACACACACCACACTATGCGCTGTAAAATGCTCTATATAATGGCAATTTTGTCATTCTAACTTCTGTTTAAGAAAAATACAGGCAATATACTGTAATTGAATTATAAAATAGCATCCTTAACCCTACTACAGTACTACAGAATATGGCCATATCACAAAATATACTATATGCAATACAGCTGTGTCATCAATCCAGCAGCCTAGAGTGATCGTGTCACAGTTGGCGGAACATGCATTGTGCCATAACCCCTTGAATCCAAGCAACCTCCTTAATTTATCCTTTCTGCTACCAGACAGTTTTATTCATTTTAGGAAAAGCCTCTCACTGAAGTAGATTATCCCTCCAGTTCAAAAAGCCTATCCTGAGTTGAATATTATCACTGGGAAATGGCAAGAGTAAAATGAAAAACGTGTACTCAGGCACAGTGGGTTAACACTTTGAGCTCAGGTACAGAATGTCATTTTTGTCTTATTGTTGTTGCTACCAGATTTTTTATTCAGTTTCTGATAGACTTATTGAACTGGAGGAGTGAGATACAGCCTTCATTAACTCCTGCTACGTGAGAAAAATTCCTAAGCTAAACAGAAGCATTTGTAAGGAGTAAGAATAGAATGGAAAAAGACATCACTGGTTTGAAGGGGTTAATGCACCACCCCATAATCAACTACAGTATGCAAATAAATCTCCGGTTTGAACAAGACATCACTGAGTGCATTTCAGCTCTATACTGTATGTAATTAGATGTCTATTTATTGTCCATAGCATACTGAGTATATTGTAGTAGTAGTAGCAGCATCATGCTGTTCAAACCACAGCAAACATTAAACAATTGTACTTCATGTTTCTCTACAATGTTACTTATTTTCTGGTTACTTATTTTCTATTTAAATGTATTTCATATGTTATTTAGGACTGATTAACATGCATCACAACAACACTCTGTCACTATAACTTTTATGTAATAAACTATAGTACTTGAAATGTTCCTGAGGAGCATTAATAGATTCTGTTTCAGTACATTTAAAAACAATGTCCATAATTAGACGTAGCCATAAACTTAGTGGTTGTGTCATGAATGTGGAAGGAAAAAATAATATTCATTGCATACCAATTGACTTAAAATAGGAGAACCCCATCCATCCCATAGGCTACCCTGACCCAAACAAACCAAAGAATGCTTTAAATAGTTGTTTAAAGCAGAGTTTATAAGTAATGAACACACTAAAATCATTCATTCATGTTGGGTGCACAGGCATATACTGTAATTTTCTGTCATTCCACTAAATATTCTGTAAGGTACTCCAGAACATAGTAAAAGTTCATTTATAAGGCATAAAAGCATAAAACAGTATCTTAAAAATTATATGAATTTGATCCATACAGTACTCAACAGGAATATCATTGGAATGTTTAGTTGCCCCAAGGCAGAAGCTTCACTTTGTTCACTACTGTACAAGCCTTACTAAGAACTGCACTTGAGCCTGACTGTCAGAAGCCCATTGGAACTTGAAGCCTTGCACTGTCTGAGCATCATCTTGTTTTAGTGAAAATTTTCACAGATTGTGGAAGCAACAACACAACACAGACTAGTTAAGTAACCCTGTTCACCTTCTGCAGCCAATCCCTGATCATTCTCTATGTTTAAAAGTTGCATACTTTAATCTCCTTTCATAAGGCAGTAGTCATTAGTGTATAAATCAGAATCTGAAGATAAGCTTTGCTTATAAATTACATAGAGAATAGAATATATCACACAAACACACTGAAAGCCAGTGTGTTTGTGCTTAAAATATTATACTATATCTCATACAGTTACTACAGGGTAGGCTAACTCAGGCGACACAAAAATTATAATTTCAGCCACATTAAGAGACTAGCATTTTTCACCGATGTCATGGAACACAGATTTCATTGTGCTAAATATAGTGAAAAATACTAATAAATGTCATACAGAGATCCAACTTTCCCTAACAGAAAACTAGTTTAAGCACAAAAGCATCTTTTTATTGTACAAAAGAGGAATATGTATCAGTTATAGGCAGTAAACTCAGTTTTTGTCACCAAAGATAAAAACTATGGAGAGTAAACAGGGAAACTGTAAGGAGACACCAGGATGCCATTAGTAACTTAACACAGTAACAGGTAAACACAGCCACACCGAAATCTGACACATTCTATCACGATCTGTTTCTCATTGTGGCACTCCTGTTATACCCCTTATACTTGTAACACAGCAAAGACAAGAGTTTCCTCCTAGATATAAAGTTCTTCATGAAGGGAATGGAAGGTAGAAAGCACTTTCCTCATGTCCAGTGCCACACCAACACTCACAGCAGTGATAACACTGAGAATGGGCTAAAAGTTGGCAGCTTCTTTTCTTATGGGGTCTTAAATGTGATGGTGTAACATAATGACACATGCTGCCAGTTTTTTAGAAGAAACAGAAGTAATATTCACAAAAGCTGTATCCAGAGTTCAGATCGGATAAGTTTCCTTAAGTAAACAAAGTTGTAAAATTATGGAAATATTTTCCACTGAAAATATTTTCAGATTCAGAATTCTGCAGGTGATTGATATCAGAAGGTATATTAGATATTAGCACCAGAGATTCATTGAATAACATGTTTTCATGACATGATTGTTTCCGTTGACTTAACGCTGCTCATCATTGCACTTTAACGGAATGATCCAGGATATAATCATCACGTCACTAGCATAAGTAATACCGGACAATGGGCACTTCTTGCAGTGCAAGCAGTCACTTCTATTATAGGAGAGTTTTATCTAGTCATACTCTATACAAACATTTATTTTTCAACACACTAATTAACGTATTTCCTTTTCTTTTATATACATAAGAAGTTCTAGAGTATTTCCCCTCTAAATACTGAATTTGTGCTAAGAATCATTGTCCAGTCACATATAATTGCTCATATACAGTGCATAGAGTACAGTATGGCATACATTTGTATGTTTTATATATATAAATATATTATGATAATAGACATTTATAGTTGCTGCACCTCCATACCACACACACATTCACACTAACACACATTAGTGCTACCACAAATCACAGTTAAAAATTTCAGTATAATCATTGCTGAATTCCCTCCCAGAGTCAGTTTCGGCATAACTGTAGCTAATTTCCTCTCAGTAGTTTTCATTCTCAGTGGAAGTCATTGATAACAACGTGGAGGGGATCTTGAGCTTTGGCTAGACACTCGCGTACAACCTGGAGAATGGTGTTGAGGCGGCGATCTAGTGCCTCAAGGTGGGCTTCTGTCAGGATTGGGGCCACAGGATCAACACTCATAGATTGTCGCATGGCCCCACTGAGATGCTGTGGACTTCCGTGAAACCTGGTGGTCATACAAAGTACAGAATTCTGTTAATGACATGTAGTAAAACCTGGTCATTCAAGACACATTACAGCTGTGTAGACATTAGGCTACATGTATAGTAGCCATGGATATATATATTATGTATCATAGCATAAAGTTTGCATTAACATGGGTGATCTGTTCTGCTAGTCAGAAGAAACTGATCCTCACATTTTGTCACAGGAGGGATACTAATAATACAGTACAGTAATAAGGATAAAATTAATGCTTACTGGTATCAGCTACACAAGGGTTGTTAAGGCAGGCATTCTCATTTTCTCTGGTCCTAGTCTTTACGATACACTTCTGTTAAATTTACAATCTTGGTTTCTTGTTTCAGGTCAAGGTACGAACAGACTTAGGTAGCGCAGACTTTGCCCAAAGGCCTCATGACCAGAGCTGGAATTGGATCCAGGACCTTATGGTTTCAGGCTGAGTATGCTTCTAATTACACCACCTCCATCCCTGGGAGTCAGTAGGAGTAACCTGTCTCCATCATCCATGAGATGGTACCAGTATGTGCATGTACAGGTAATGCACTCATGTTCGTGTTCAAAAGATACAGTGTCACAGTTGCTGTCATCATTTGTTGAGGTCTCTGAATAACTTTTATAATGGAAGCTTACCATCATCTCCACAGAAAGTGATAATGTGTTGTTATTGTATTAAACCTTGTAGTCAGAGAATGTACTTTATCATTTATTGAGGCTAGTAAAAATTGAATTTTTGATAAAGCTCTCAAGGACCTCTAGAAGTGAAGGGGTTAATGAAGACTGTATCTGATCCTCTCAGTTTGGATTGTCTCCTAAGCTGAATAAGATAATCCAGAGATATTCCTTTTATCTCTCTCTCTCTCTCTCTCTCTCTCTCTTTTTTTTTTTTTTTTTTACCTCCTTAACCAGCCATCATAGCAGAAATGGCTAAATATATCCTTTGGATAATACTGTAATTTGGCTAATATTTACAGGCAGTCTCCAGATTCTTAAGAAGTCCAAGCTTAGTGTAGTACATGAGCACTTGTTTGTTCTTTGGTAATGTTATGATATGTTTCTTGTAATTTTATCTGTAACAGTCCAGTGTAACACTTTATTCCACTGATAACATTTACTGGTGATTTTGTTTTTTGACAGCTGCAATTTTGAGCACTACATAGGCTACTCAGTCAGGCATTTAAAGCAAACCTGACTAGTTGCTAGCCCCTTAGTGGCATTATGTGAGAAATAACCCAAAGTAGTCCTTCGATTTAAACCATTTATGGGTCCCCGGATGTAAATAAACCAAAAATAAATGGTTTACCTGAGAAGTGTGGAAAGAGTGGAGTGCCTAATGAGACAGCACTGGTAGATGGGTGCCAGTATGGACAACTCATCGTGGTGAGCCTTCCCAAAGCCTCGGCCATGGTCAAGGTGCAGTGGGGCAGAGTTGTTGCCAAACATCTGGAACATTATGCACATTGTATAATAAAGCCTCCAACCCTGAATCATATGTGGTGTTTAGTGGGGAGATCCTCTTTAATAACTGAGAACAGAACCCTGAGATCTGTTTGTTAGTAACTCACTGAATGCATTAGGAAGATATAAGAATCCCCATCCCAGCTGATTACAGTCCATCATCGGTTTTTTTACTCTATCGGGAGTGTATGGACCCTGAGCTAAGTTACTCAGTCCAGATATTTAAGGCAAAAATGACCAGTCACTAGCCTCTGAGTCACATTATGTGTGCAGTCAACCTTGCTCATTCCTCAAACTAAGACCCATAAGGGTCATGTCTAGATGGATCACTTTAAGTCCTTAAACCGTTAGGCTTCCATATATTGGTTGTACCATTATTGTTATTCTCACTTTTTGTTCTCACCACAGGATGGGGTGAGGTAGAATCAGCAAAAAGGAAAAATAGCATGAAAGGTGAAGAACTATAAATAGCATGCCCAGTGAAAAGGGCTGGACAGTGCTATTCACCAGTGAAGTCTTCAGAATCCTAGCTCGCATTTCTCAGTCCTAAACATTTGCATTCATATTTTTTCCTTTATAGATTCACTTCTTATTGCTCTGCCTGCCAGACAGTTACCGCACTTCAGTCTTGACATACCTTAAAAGTCTCATAGTGGTGGCGATCCATGTTGCCCATGAGGAAGTCGAGCACAGCCATGTCCATTATGTCTAATAGGCGACGACCTTCATTATACGGGTGCACTTCCTTCACCAGTTCGCAGTAATCATCGTCTGAGGATGGAAAACATGTGAGGGCATTTTGTGCAGTGATGATGAGTGGTTTGGGACTGACTGTAGACTTCGTTCTTGAATCCAAAATTTTACAGGGGACTGCGAGATGAAATTCAACTTTACTCTGTCATAGTGTGCACATCTCTTTTGCTCTGTTTTCCCCTGCCATCCACTTCATCCAATGCAGGGGAGTAATGCCTTCATGTGATGGTTATGATATAACCAATCGGCTCTGCTGTCGGATATATAAATGCCCCCTAACTCATTCACTCTCATCCAAAAGAAGGATGATAGCTTGCAGAACCAATTTGCTCTGCTGTTGGATATATAAATGCCCCCCAACTCCTTCGCCATCACCCAAAAGAAGGATGATGGATTGCAGAAGGGCAGCTTCAGCTTGCAGTTCACTGGGTTCATGTCCAGATGAACCTAGGGTGAAGACAACAATATCAAAAACAAAAAATACACAAAAGCAACAACAGCAGCAGCAGCAGCTCACTTCATCTATTTATCACTGAATCCTTCCCAGCACACCCTCTTTTCTCAGTGCCATGTGCCTGTACAGTATATTTTATCCTTGGTATTTCCAGGCATTTTCTTTTTAGTTTAGGAGAGACTGTTTGACCCTCTTTACCACTAGGAGACTTTTTACGAGCAGCAAGAATAAAATAAATATGACATCATTTGGGTCTTGTTGTTGTTGTGGCCCCAGGTTTATGTGAAATGTGAACCTAGTAGACTGCTGGCTTTAGCTGTAGCTGCATGGTTATATCAGGGCCATCATATGGACGTGCCCCTCTTCAGCACTGACATCCTCAGGCTGAAGGGGCTAAACAAAGAACTTCATCCCTTCAGTCTGAGGATGAATTTTCTGTTTTTTTCTGGCTAACTCCAAACATATTTATTCAGACTGAAGTTGACTTTAAACTGCCACTGAGCCGTGAAGTAAGCTGCCAGAAATGATAATCAGGGTCAGTTTAAGGTGGAGTAACTAGAGAAACAGGAAGAGAAAGAATAAGACGGACAGAGAGGTTAAATATCCTGCCAAACTCACCAACTTCCCATTGTGCTTTGCGCCTCTTGTGGTAGCTGCGCCTCCATGGGTGCCGCCACACCTTGCGTGGTGCTGCCTCCTTGCCAGGAAGGAAAATGGCAAAGGAACCTTCAAGCATGTCAGGGTTACCACAGATGGCATGGGCAGTGTCACAGTAGTAGCTGAAATGGGAGGAGGGTTTAGGATATACAGAACTGTTTGTGTGTGAGAAAAAATACAGGTGCTGTGTTTTTAAGTGATACATTTAATATCATGTGCATGTATGTATATGAACAATGTAGTTTGTGTTCAGAATTTCTACCTCCAATTTGCAGACTCACCCTGATTCTTCTGCTCATGGGACTTAAAACCCTGCATAGAACTGCCAACAGATTTTCATGTCTGATAACTTGAAATGTGTGGTTAAATAGTTCTTTGTTTATTTTACAGTTTGTGCATGAACCGTCTTTTGTGTGACCCCCATACTGTACATCAAAATCTAATTGGGGATTTCTGGCAGTTTTGGTGGCTCATGGTACATTACATCCATAGTATACTGTTATATCCATAATCATTAGGAACTGCTCCCCTATACATATTACAAATTTGACTGGATGTGGCCCCAGCAAACAACCCCAGAGTTAGGACACAACTTTATACTTCGCCCTGTACTGTATTCTGTATATTCTGATTATAAAACAGATGCATAGCAAGTTTTACCAGACTTAGTAGGCCTCAGAACACCTGAAACTCAAAATTCTTTAACCATCTACACACAGATTGAACTTCAGACACTGAACTACAGACAGACTGAACTGCTTGCAGCTGTCAACACATACTCTACACATTTGAATGTTTACTTCAGCCAGCCTTGGATTTTGTAAGTACTGTAATGCCTTATGTCTGCTTTCTTCTAAGTAATAAAATCAGTCATCCCTCCCTTTTTTTTTTTTTTTGAGGTGGAAGGAGGAGTGGGGTTAGGGAAGAGACACCCACAAAGAATAAAAATACAGAGATAATGAAACCTTTCAGTGAGGGCCTTCACAGCCAAAGTGATTGCCTCAGGACCCTGTTTTAGCACCTAAGATAATCACCAGACAGTAGAATCTACTTGTTTAAAGTGCATTTTCAGATGATTTAACAACAGTCTTTGTTAAATACAGTAATCACAAACTACTTGAACTAGTGTATTTTATGATGGTTTGCTCATCTGTAAATAACCAAGACTGGCACCAAAAAAATGAGGGATGACAGTACCACTATTGTCATGGCGCACATCTCTGAGGTTGTCATTATTGTACCCTGGCAGCCTACCAGTCAAAAGTGCATCCGATTTCATATCATATTATGAATGAATCATATTTTTGTGCATGAATACATCATTAATATTATATACAAACATGTTATACACGAATCGCATGCGTCTCATACACAAAATCGGACACACTGTTGAGGGGTAGGTTGCCAGGGCACTATAATAACAACCTCAGAGTCGTGCACTGTGACTGTAGTGGTATAATATATACCATATATGTATGCATTTTGTGTATTTGTGTGTGAAGGGTACTACATATTACTTAATGTGATATGTCACCCATGCCTGTGTGTGACTGTATTTAGTACTGGAGGCAGACTAACGCAGGGAGATGTATTATTAATGTAGTTTAGCGTTAGAAAACAGAAACGTATATATTTTTTATCTTGTTTGGGATTTTTTTATAATTATGTTGATTGGAATCATAATACTGTAATAGGTATACAGTAGGCGCGGAAAGTATTGACACTAAAGGGCCGACGTCATTTTTTTTCGCGTTAAGTGAAGTAGGGTCAATACTACCCTCCCATGTGATGTGAAATGAGCTTACGCTTTTTCAACGGGAGCTGGCAACCCTGCTTGATAGGTTTGGCACCACAGGAGCAGGCTCAGTAATGTTTGGGCAGCCACAGGAGGAGGATTGTCTCTGTGTGTGATGCACCACGAGGGCATGTTTTGACTCAAATTACACAGTTATTTGGTTACCTACCACATTCTCATCAAGCCTAAAGTAACCACAAGCAAGGACAAACGTGTGGAAGTGATTACTTTATACAAAGCTGGTCACAAACTCCCAGTTATTGCATATCAAACAGGTGTTAGACTGAGGACAGTTCAGAGACTGGTGAAGCGGTTCAAGGACAGTGGGGAGGCCATTCCTCCCACTCCACTTCCCAAGCCTGGGAGACCTCGTAAGACAACCTTCAGGACCCGTCAGCTGATCTCAAGGCAAGTTAGCAAGGATCCAAGGCTAACAGCACGGGATTTAAAAGAAAAGAACCCACAGTTGCTGGCAGATGTGTCTGTCAGAAGTGTGCAGCAACTGTTGCATGACGATCTGGGCTACAGGAGTTTTTGTGCTCGTAAAAAACCACTGCTAACTGCACTTCAGAAGAAAAAGAGAGTAAATTTTTGTAAGAAATATCTTGCCTGGAGTGAGGAGCAATGGAAAACTGTTCTTTGGAGTGATGAGTCAACATTTACTGTCACTGGTACCCCTTCATCACGAGTGTACTGCAAACCAGGCAGTGACCCCCTGGATCCTAAGTACACTTCCAAGTTTGTTAAATACCCAGCCTCACTCATGGCTTGGGGCTGCTTTACATATTATGGTGTTGGTGAGTTGGTAATTCTACCTGCAAATGAAAAAGTGAACCAGAACAATTATTTGGAGCTCTTATGTGATGTTTTAAGTGACTCTTTTGATAAAACCAAGGCAAGAGTATTTATGCAAGATTCTGCCCCTGCACATGTTGCAAAGTCAGTGAAACAGTGGCTAACAGACTGTGAGGTTCCCTTTATTCGAGATTGGCCCGGAAACAGCCCAGATATCAATCCCATTGAGAATTTATGGGCGCACATGAAGCGGCAGCTGCGTAGTATGGACACATCATCTTTGCCTAAACTTGAGGCTGCAGCTATGGAGCAGTTTTAGTCCGTCTGTTCTGCAAAACTACGCCATCAGTCTCCCCAGACGCCTTAAGAAGATAATAAAGGTGAAGGGGAATGCCAGTAAATACTAAATTCAATGGTGAGTGTTAATTTATTTGTTTCTCCTTGCTAACCACAAGAATGTTTTCTTTTTT